>BMAO01033967.1:0-27655 GCA_019973975.1 Trichonephila clavata
AATTCAAAATTTAGAGACTTCTCTGGAAAATATGTTATTAAATGGTTACTGAAAAAAAAAATGCATATAAAACTTTGGATACATTTTAAATGGAAATAAGAAGGTAAATGATATTTTAATAAATTAATATAATTTTCATTACTTAGTTCTTTAAAAATATTTAGTAATCACAAAGCTTTATAAGTTTTTTCAACTAAAATTACTTATTTAATACTTTATAAAATATTGCATTGAAAAAGACTATTTTATTTTGCATATGAGTATCATATAAATAACAATAGAAAAAATAGTTTTAATTTATATATGAAGTTAATTTAAAATGCATTATTGATTAAAATTGGTTTTCGTGAATTCATAATCCACACTAATTTTTACTGTAAATATAAGCATGTAGAAAATTATTTTCTTACTCAGATTTGGTTGGCTTAAAGAGAGGCATATTCATGATGCAATTTAATGTATTTTGTATTTTCTCTTGAATAAAAAGGCAGTTTATTCTATATATAATAAGTCTCATATATTTTGTGTACTAAAGTGCTGACTGGATTTTATATGGATTAGTGAAAGGAATATATTTCTAGAATATTTCTAAATATAAAAATCAAACTATTCTTTCAAATATTTGTCATCTAATTATCTTAATTTAAATGTTTATACCATAGATACATTTTTCTATTTGAAAAGTAACTTGTGACTGGGCCGAGTTCTGCATTATGGGCTAAATTCACGTAAGGTCACATGATAAATACAATCGCATGTTCTCCATTAATTCGAAACAAACTGACATTAGACTTGTACTTGTTCCACTTCTTACATTTTAGATACAATCAAATAAGTAAATTTAGTTTAAGGATGTTCGAGTGTTAAAATTCTCCTAAAAGTTTTTGAAGTTTTTTTTCTCAATAAAATCTTGTACTACACAAGTGTATATTACGTGCATTTTGTTTACTTATGTGCTTTATATTATTGTTGACAAATGTGTTCTTTTTTTAAAAAAATTTCTGCAAAAAGTAAACATTGGCAACAGCGAAGTGCTTGAATTTATTATCTGCAAACACGTGTTTATGGTGTGTCTATGACGTCACATGAATTTTTGAACTGTTTGGCTGGAAGCTTGTAGCTGTCATCAACATCTGACATTACATGAATTTAGAGCATTCCATATCGATACCTTTAAAAAAATGAGTATTTTAACCACGATTACTTATATTAGAGAAGAAGAATTAACCTGCTTCTTAAAATGTGTGTATGAACATTTTTTTATTCATTTATTTATGTCATAAAAGTAAATGCTGCATATATATAAATGTCAATGAAAAATTATTGTTTAAGAATAGTCGTATACCTACAAAATGAAAGTTTTTTAAGATGAAACAAAAAGAAAATTGCAGTCCAAAGAGGATGACCTTCAAAACAAAACATTTGAGATGAAATAAAAATTTAAAATTATTATTTGTTTATATTGAAGCCTTGCTGTTTTAATATTTTAAAATTATTTGGTTTTTAATTTATTCTATTATTTTCTAACATCAGTTCTTACTATACGATCTCTTTCTTCACTTCTTATTCTTCTGATATTTTTTTCTTAGATCAATTTTCACTTATAAAAAGATAATTTACAATTTTATTTTACTTTGACTAATCTAATTATGGTAGTAAAATTTATGATAGCTCAGGGTAAGATAATTAAGGGATAGAACATTAAAGTATTGCATAGGCATTAATCTAATTTTCAAATCGTACTGTACCCTGTTGTATGAGAAATTTTGTATATCTTTTTAACCATATAATAATATAGGGTGTCCAAAAATATGGCTACACTTTCAAAAATTAATTAATACAGATTTTCACTTGCGTTCTTTAATGTTGCACGAAGAAAAGATTCTGTTTAATGAAATGGAAACTAGATGGTACAACTTTTACATTTTTCAACAATTTCCTTTTAAACTGCAAGAAAAGTGCAAGTTATAGCATGGCAATCTGCTACATGTGAGCAGGCCATAATAGCATAGGGGTCAAGGTAACAAACTCATGACTGGTGCTTCTGACTTGTGGGTTCAAGTCCTGATGGCTCTAAACACCTTCCTTGTGTTGAAGCCATGGTATATTCCACGTTTTAATGCTCTAAGTCCTCATGTTGAAGTGTTGTGGAAGATAAGATTGTGGAGTACCATCAAGATGTCGTCCTCTACTCTTGGCTTTGTTTCAAAATTAAGAAGTCCTTCTCCAATGACCCTGCTTAGTTTCAAAGTTCAATGTTGATTATCACTCATTTCTTAATCAATATCATGTACACTGCCGTTTTGGTAGAGTATTTTTTGTTATTCCTTTCCAAATATTTTTAATTGAATTAATAGAATATATTGAACGGTTACATGTTTAAGAACCAATGGATTGAAAAGAAATTTACAGGAGCCAACATCCAGAGACATCTTAAGGCATGGACCAACTGGCCCAGGCCCTCGGCCAAAATGGGGCCTCATTTCGTTCGTGGCTCAACCTTAATAAGATCATTATTTGAATAATTTCAATTGTCAAATGTTTTTTCCCGGTTATATTATCTGAAAACCTGGAAATTTCTGATGATATGTCTACTTGCTACATGTCATAATCGTCATCCATGTACAGGCCTAGGCCTACTACCATACACCATCATTACTCATTCAATCAAAGAGCAGCAGTCGGTCGAGCTGGTTTGTGCGATTCTAAGTCATGCACATTTATTTGTTTTGGGGTATTGTTTTTATGAGTATTTGACAACATATGTTATGTATTGTCTACTTTTATACTGTCATAGGTGGAACCTACATTTGTTTAGGGCCCAGGGACAAGTTTTATGTTGAGGCTCAGGGCCTCAAGAAGTCTTAAGACGTCCCTGCCAACATCAATGGTAGTACATTATTGACGCTCTCTAAACAGAAATCGTCAATAATAAACCATATACGAGTATTTCTTTCAGTAGCTTCATTCGAATATTTGTGCATTGATAAAAAAAAGGTGAAAGTATAATGATATAATCATTTAGCTTCACTTAGACGGGAAATTAAAATGATCATAGTGGACTGTATGTTGGTGTGGAGCAATAATCAGGAACAATATCTTAAATACTGCTAATTTAAAAAATGTATATGTATTAGTGTGTGTGATCAGGAGTTTTTGGAGTCTCATTATTCTCTTTTTTTCAAGCAGTTGAGGAATATGTTTAACACAAATGCGAAAGACTAAAAAAATGTTCTCAAAATATTTGCATTCCAACAAATAAACTTTTCTTGTGGTTTCTTTTCGTGTCAATTAATGAAATGGGAAAGAATTGGTGTAAATACAATAAAGTTGTATATTAAAGACATAATATCTTGAAAATTTGAAAATGAATATCAAAGAAATTAGTTTTTTTTATCCTACGCCAGAGCTAGGCATGACCGCCATCGGTCTATGTTGAGCAGCCCAATACAGTTCTGAAACACACATGTGAAAGGAGAATTTGTTAACAGCTACTACGTCGGTAAATCCAGGACAAGAGTCCAGGTGGTCTCCACACATGTCTCCATTGGGCACGTTGGAGAATCTGCCAAACCTAATCTGAAAAGGTGCTTTCTAAGGTTGTCATGTCCAGTCTGGACTCTGAAGTTTGCGACACCCACAGGTCTTGGCAGATCGCAAGGAATGGGACTCTCCTTTAAGTAACCCCAACTCTTTGTATTTGCAGAGTTCTTAACAATTTCACGAAGACGGGTCTTGAATCTGAAAGTAACGATCCTCAACACTATGATAGCCAAGAGGAGAGTCAGGCCGAGAGAGAGCAGAGCCAGCTCCAGCTAAGTCATGTGCAAATTCGTTACCCTTCACTCCACAATGACTTGGTACCCACTGTAGGGTTACATTGCGACTATTATTTATTAGAGAATTTATCATGTGCTGGCAATGAAGAACAGGCCCATTTCTTGAAGGCAGAACTGATGAGACTGCCAAAATAGCAGCTTGTGAGTCTATAAAAATTGCAATATTTCGATCTTCTCTTTTACCAACCTCAGTCAGTGCCATATGGACCACAGCCATTTCACCATCATAGTTGGTACAATTTGCACCAACTGCCTTGCTAAGGCTGAAGTACCTAGTGTAAATCCCCACACAACCATTATAATTAGTCCCAGCAGCAGAACCATCCGTATACACATGTAGCCAGTGTGTCTCGGGGAATCTTTCGCCAATAGTGGCCAAAGCAGCCATTCTCAATTCAGTATCGATGCAGGATCTTTTATTGACTGGCAGCACCAAATCCAAATTATAACAGGTTGGGCTCAAATGTCTAAGAAATTCTCCAGTCTCGAGCAGGGACTGTCTGTTAGAAGAAGGGATGTCAAAATCAGTAGACAGTTCTTTAGTCACGTGTAAGAAGGTAGGTTGGGATTTTAAACTACGATCTGTAGGGTTGTAGTTTCTCCAAAAGTCACCATGCCTCATCATTTTCTCGATTAACTTATGAGCACCCATTTTCCTCCGGAAGGTCAGAGGTTCGATATTTGCCTGTAATTGCATGGCCTGGATGGGTGTTGAAAATGCTCCACCTGTTATGATTCTAAGGGCATTATTTTGGACAGTTTTGTTCTGAACCATTTCAAAAGCAGTTACAAGAAGCTCACTGAGATATTGAACAGCAGGTCTGATATATGACTTATAGGTGGTACAAAGGAGATCTTGTGAAGTACCTCATTTCCCAGCAGCAAGTCTTTTAAGCAGCCCATTTCTTGCTTTGCCAATGGCCTGTACTCTGCTGGCTTGCTAGTTCCAACTCAGCTTTGGATCCAAAACAATTCCAAGGTAAGTGGCCTCTTGGGTCCTCTGGAGCTGATAGTTTCCATAGAGAAGCTGAATCGCTTTAGGTTTAGTGCTCAGGGTAAAGACCTGTAAGACCGTCTTGCTTGTATTTAGAGTCATTTCATTATTATTTGATCAAGTCAAAAGAGCATCAAGAGCAGGGTTCAGTGACTCCTGGATAGTACGGATATCTTCATCAGCCGACTACAATACAAGGTCGTCAGCAAAAAGAAGGGCTTGAACTTTAGGATTTGAATTCATAATACAATAGTCTATGTCACTGAAAATAATGTTAAACAGAACAGTACTCAGAACCGAGCCCTGTCTAATTTGTCTAAAGGCAGATGTTGCTGATTCTTATCTAGTTCTGATGAAACACTGGTTCAGAAAAGATTTAATCCAGTTAAACATATTTCCACAAATACCAATATCGATTAACTTCCTGAGAAGTCCCTTTCTACAAACTATCGAAGGCTGTCTGAAAGTCAACCAACACTGCATCGATACTCTTTTTAAGATGGAAGCCATCCTTTATCTCTTGAGTGAGTCTAGCAACCTGTTCTGTTGTGTTCCTGTTTAGTCTAAAACCAGCCTGTCTATCAGAGATATAATGGAATTTCTCAAGATAGTAATTGTGTCTTCTTAAAATCAGGCGCTCAGTCAATTTACACATCACACAAGTGAGTATTATTGGTCGAAAGCCAGCAAAGTCTGCCTAATTTTTGCCAACTTTAAGAATAGGTATTTCTCTCTTACTCCACATGCTGGGTATACCAGAAGTCCAGGTGAGGTTAATCAGTTTAAGTAGGACTCCCATTGCCTCGTTACCAAGATGAGCAAGAAATTCAGGCAAGATACCATCCGGTCCCGTGCTTTTTCTCTGTGGATATTGCTTAATGCCACATTCAAGTTCCCAATGTGAGAAAGGCGAGTTAAAAATGTCCACCAATTCTTGGTTAAGACAGACCGGTAGGCATCCAAGAAGATCCTTTGAGATCTTAATGTGGGGTCGATAGTTACTAATTTTTGCGTAGTGTTTATTAAAAGCCCCGGCTATCTCTCTCTCAGATGTAAGAAACTTATCTGCATTCCTAATAGTCTCATTTATTTTCTCTTTTTGATTATTGAGCCTAGACAAGAAGTGGTGTGTCCTCAGAGCATCTCTACGAAAGTCCAAATTCTCTACAAAACAAAGGTAAGTTTGACGCTTGGTCTCTCTGATAGCTCTCCGTAAACAAGCCTGTTGCTTCCGAAGCTCAATACAATCTCTCATCATACCAGTAGATTCAGTCGTATTACGGGCTTTATCTCTATTTTCTTTAAGAGTCTGCAGTTCTTTATTCCAAAAAGGTGTAAACTTTTCCCTTTGCCCTCTTGGAATGCACGCAATGGCACAAGCCAAAATAATTTCAGTAAATTTGTCAACAGCTCTGTCGGCGTTATCAGTCTCATCAGTCATCACTCCTGGTATCTGGTCCAATTTGCTTTCTTTAGGTTCCAGCGAGGGAAACGTGGCTCTCTATATCTACCAAAACCTGAATTCAGCTCAGCCACAAGCAATTTATGTCCTGGTGCAATTGTGTGATTTGATTTAGAAAATTAGGATGGGCCAACACAAGATCCAGATGGGATGTTGCACCCCCAAAAGATGAAAAAGTAGGGCCACTATCCTTGTTCTCAATATATCCAATTGGAGCTAAGTCGATAAAATTCCCTGCAATGCTTCCATTAGTATCAGTATTACTATATCCCCATCTCTGGGAGTGAGCATTAAAGTCTCCAAAAAGCAATGATCGTCGACTCCATCCATCAAGCAAGCTGTCCAAATTAGGTCGATTATTCGGTAGATTATACAGGAAAAAGACAAGGTAAAAGGAGTTTTTGGAGTCTCAATTATCCACATCTTTGCAAAAAGTTAAGGAATATTTTTAACGCAAACGCGAAAGACTAAAAAAATGTTCTCAAAATATTTGTATTCCAACAAATAAACTTTTCTTGGGGTTTCTTTTCGTGTCAGTTATTGAAATGGTAAAGAATTGGTGAAATTGCCATTGCTGTAAAGATAATAAAGCTGTATATTAAAATCATAATATCTTGAAAATTTGAAAATAAATATCAAAGAAATTGGTATCTTGTCATTCTCTAATACAATCTTTGTACGTTTAATTGAGAAATTCGTATATTTTGTAGAGAAAAATTTGTATTTCCTTTAAATTTCCAAAATGCAGTTCAAAGAATGTGATGTAGCCACTTAGGTAGTCTCTGTTCATTATTATACGACTCCTACAGTTCAGGAAAATAAGTCGTTATGCTAATTTCTTCCCTAGAGAACTACTGAGAAAAAAACTTGATATTATAGATAATTATATAAAAACAAATAATATGAAAAAAAATTTTAAATCAATGTCTACTTTGTTGAACAAAGAAAAATTTTAATTGCTTTTTATCAAATAATTACAATTAATATAAAAATGTATACACATATGACAGAATCATAATATTTAATAGCAATTATTTTTGATTAATTATTGTTATCATTATTAATAATTTTTTTATTAAGTATCGTATTGTCATCCAAAACAATCCTGTATATCAAATTTCAGTTCAACTGAATGCTTTTAAACGTGAGAAGAAAAAAATTCTTTTTAAGTTTTGACCCTCAAGTCGCTAAAAATGAAGCCAACGTGACTGTATCTGTAATTCTTTAAATAATTAGTTTCAGTCAATTAGTTTTAATTAATTATAATTAAATTATCGTATTGTCATCCAAAACAATCGTGTATAGAAAATTTCAGCTGAAATAAGCGCTTCAAAATGTGATAAAAAAAACCTTTTAAAAGTTTTGACACAAATCGCCAAAATGGTCGCTTATTCACCAAAAATGATGCCAGTGTGACTGTACCTGTAATTCTTTAAATAATTAGTTCTCTAATCAATTTATTTTTATTAATTATAATTAAATTACCGTATTGTCGTTCAAAATAATCGTGTATATAAAATTTCAGCTCAATTGAGCGCTTTAAAACGTATTTTATTAACGATTGAAAATTTGAACACGATATTGTTACGTAGATCGGGGTTCGAGGATTTTATGCAAAATCAGTCGTAAATAACAAGGTAATTCTTTGACAGCGATGAGTATTGTTGAAAATCAATCCTTGAAATACAGGATTCAGCAGCAAAATTCACAGAATAAATAACAGAAGGATTTCACTCCTTCAACAGCACTCAGACACAATAAGCAGTGTCTAAAATACACGTATGTAAATGACTATTCACAAGCACAGCCGAGCTGATCAAGTTCAAGACAAGTCTACTAATCGCTAATCAAAACAATGTTAACTACTCGCTGGTTGAAATCAGACTGACTCTTGCGGCGAGTATCACTCTATTTATAGCCGGGACCTAAAATTCCGGAAAGATGCGGTCGCGTCATAGATCGTGAAATTAGTGGATTTCTCTACTAATTTCTAGAAGAATCCAAAGGGTCACGAACTCGGTCGCCAAAAATGATGCCAACTTGACTCTATCGCGAATATTTCTCCATGTTCCCATTGAATCGCCATTATAACGTAAGGGACGGCGTTGCTTGTGAATATTACAATTTTAACGTGAAATAAATATAGCATAGAGTAATATAAATGCATTGTACATCTAAATACAAATTATTTTATACAAAATTCATAACATTATATATAGGGAGATTGTGAACTCTAAAGTAGGAATTGAAAAAAACATGAATTTAATTACAAGTACGTAGATCAGCTGGTTTAAAAGGGAGTTCTGTAAAAAATAATTTTATGTGAATCCTAGGAATAGAGGATTGAGAGGGGAGAGCTCGACTTAGGATATTCATGTGGGGACGAGACTTCGTGCAATAGTAGTACACCTTTAGGGTGTTCAACCTTCAATGTAATTCCGCCGAATGGGCAGTCAATTCGGAGAAAATGGCCTTCGAAATTGATGGTTAGCTTTTATACAATTAAGTTTTAATTACCTCCAGCGACGCATCGGCATGGTTGGTAGGGTACCTGTTTATCACGCGGTTGGCCTCAGTTCAAGTGGCGCGATCGGTTTTTTTTGTTTTAATTTTTAAATTCATTTAATTATTTTTACACAATTAAATAAATTTGTTGAAAAAATGTTTGTTAAATATTAAATGATATTTTACATATAATTATTTCTAATTTTAAAAAGTAAAATAATGTAATTAAGTAAATGTTTATATATATATTATAATAAATATTAAACGATATTTTATATAAAAATTAATTACAAATATTTTAATAATAATTGCTGTTTTATTATTATATAAAATATTTGATGCCTCTTTTAGATAAATGTGTTTAATTGTAAAAGTAATTAAATGAATTTAAAAATTCAAACAATAAAAAACCGGTTGCGCAACTCAAACCGAGGCCGACCGCGTGGTAAACAGGTACCTTACCAATCATGCCGCTGCGTTGCTGGAGGTAAGTAAAACTTAATTGAAAAAAAAACTAAGCATGAATTTCGAAGGCTATTTTTTCCGAATTGACTGCCCATTCGGTGGAGTTACATTGAGGGTTGAACACCCTAAAGGAGTACTTCTATTGCACGAAGTGTCGTCCCCAAATGAATTTCCTTAGTCGTGCCCTCCGCTTGTTAGATTTCCATGTCAATGTTAAATAAGCTAGTATTTTTTTACCTTATATTATTTTCAGATGAGGGTTGCAGCCGCGTCAGCTAAGTGATCAAGGTATCGGATCATGGCAAGCGTGCCATGAGTTCGATCCCCAGTACCACTGAAGACCAGCCGTGTAGGGGAGCGATGCACGTTAAATCTGTCGAGAGCTCAAACGTCCTCTCGTTGGTGCGGTGTGGTGGTTAGGAGAGGGGGTGCCAGCTCAGGTTTCGTCCGCGTCACTTAACCATGTTTCAAAAATTACGTGGTCCGTCGACAAAAGCCTTCGTGTAGCTGAACAGTGTGACATTAATATTCACTTACTCAGATGACAGTCAATTTCCTATTTTTAATTCTGAATCGCTGGAAGTACCTATTATTCGCTCGAATAACAGGTACTCCTTGATAAATATTATAGAAACAGTATTTTTTAAGGTGGATCCAACCCATGTAAAAGTGTTTCCAAAAATTTAAAAAATATTTTTAATGAGTGCTCACACATAATTTTAAAAGAACTGCAATTTAGCTTCACACTCAGTAACGAAAATAAAAACACATATTTTGCGCTAGAACAGAAAAATAGCATGCTAAAAAGATAAATAAGCATGAATGTATGAAAATCTGAATAAAAATCATAACAGAAAAATAATAGCAGTAGTGTTATGTGCTTTTTCGAGTTGCTGGACAAATTGCAACAAATAAATCAGAAAAATATTAACTTAAATATCTATACAAATAAATAAAACTGAAACGTCTGTTTGTAATTTCAAATTAACAGCCTTTTACTTAATGCATTTAAAAGTATATATATATATATACGGTACTTATACCAAAAATCAATTTTTAAAATTTTTGTCGGTCTGTTTGTTCCGGCTAATCTCTGAAACGGTTGGACCAATTTTAAAAATTCTTTCACTAATGGAAAGCTATATTATTTGCGAGTAACATAAGGTATATTTTATCCCCGTTTTTTTATGGGAACTACGCGGGTGAATCCTTGGGGCGTAGCTTACTCCCCGCCAAGTTGGCGCAAGATTATGCGTTTTGTCAATACAGGAAATTTTAATGAAAATTTTCTCACATTTGTAACAACTGAAACATAGTGTAATTTAACATCTTTACAAAAAGCAATTTTTTAAATGGTTTTTAACTAAATGTTAAGTGTTTTTTGTAATTTTTAAAAAATGTCAAACTTTGAGAAATATTGCCAAGTGGGCTAAGAAATTCTCTATTAAGACTATCCCAGAAATATTAATAAAAATTTTCTCCTACTTTTTAAAGAGAGAAACGACATAAAAAGTTTTAGCAAATTGTGTGATATTGAGAGTTCTATGGTAATATTAAATGACAGTTTCATAAAAAGTTTCATTTATGGAATATTTAATACTTGGAATTTTTTTAACCCAATCCCAATAATCATATTTTGCACAAAAATTTTCACTTGTACTGAACCTAGATATTTTACGAGGAGATATTATTATGAAGAGGTACTAGATATTACTGGTGAAGAAGCCAATCGCCGAATAGAATTAAGGAACTTTACGCAATACTTATATAATCTTGCGGTCTTTCTAATCCTCAAACCCTTTGGAATAAGTACAAAGAGTAGACGGCGGAAGATATATTTTGTGACGACTGCAGCAAAGTACAAACAGAAAGGCCTTTCAATGAACACATATACAACGAAACGCTAATAATAATTGAAAATAAGGTTTTCACACAATGGTTTGAAAGAAACTACGTGATTTTGGAATGATTAGTCCGCTGCAAGTCGACGGAAGTGACTTCGATAATGAAATTGCTCGAGAATTAGATTGCAATTTTATAGCATTGCAACATCAAGTAACAGAGTTAATCCCTCAATTAACTGTAGAACAAAATCATGTTTTCCATCAAGTGTTACGTAAAATAGAATCAGGCAGTGATGCACTCTTTTTTTTTTTCTCGACGCCCCTGGAGAAACCAGAAAAATGTTTTTGCTAAACGTATTATTAATGTCCGTCGGAAAAAAAACAGAAGATAATAGTTGTGTGTGCTGTAGCTTCTTCCGGTATAGCCGCGACACTATTGACCGGCCGTCGTACTGCACATTCTTTTTTAAAATTACCGTTGAATATTGCACATGAAGATTCTCCCATCCGCAACTTCAGCAAAAGTAGCTCTCGAAGCAGGATAATTCGATAATGTATGCTCTTCCAAAATCATTTTGATTCTGAGAATTGAATCCAACAGTTCAAGGTACTTTCAATTTCTTAGTTGACGTCTCTCTCGAAAATACCCTTTCCACAGTGGCATTACATATGAGTAGGTTTTAAAGCGTATGTAGCTTAATTTTTTAAAAACTTATTTCCAACTGCGTCTTTTATATTAAAAATGTGATACCAAAATAATGCTCATCGTTTAAAAGCACAGATTCTAAATGAAAAACATCTTTCAATTGTATGTATAAAATTCGTCTCCATTGATTCTCCAGAACACTGAATTTAAATTGGTCTGCTAATTCTAAAGGCAGATCATAAAAAGAAGGACGATTTGAATTGAAAAAAAAAATATCAGGGGAAATATTATTTATCTTTTTCAAAGTTACTTAATTTGAAGGGATTTGGCTTAAAAGTTGCTCACATGAAATCTTGAGAAAATTATGACATCTTTGATGGATTTCTTTTGTAGATTCTGGAGAAATTATTTTAATTTTGCTTGTCAGCTTATTCATAAAGACATATCCAAAATCAACTTTCTACAGCGTTCCGTGTCGTTTCTAAGTTCCCCATGTTTTCATAGGCGACTTAAGTCACACCAGTTTTTTTTTTTTTTTTTTGGTGATTTTTCCCAAATAGCTCATTTTTTCGAAGTTCCAATACTTTTATGTGTGGTTGAAAATAGCAAAAAGTAGCGGGACCTTTAAGTGAAGTTGCGTAAAATTCGCGAAGTAGGAATAGGATAAAAAAAAGTAGTGGAAAGTTTTCAAAAGTAGCAAAGTCCGCAAAAAATCGCATGATCTGGCAACACTGTGCACCCGGGAAAGGACGTCTTAAAGTGTGGGCAAGTAGGCCCAGACTTCTCTCTCGGGGGGGGGGGGATTTCACGATTCAGCTACTTTAAAACCATGATCAGAATAATTTTTTTTCGTCGTTTCTTATTCTCGGATATACTCTCCGAACAACTGGCAACAGTAGCAAGACTGCATTATTATGTCATGTCGTTGTCCATGTCTAGGCTTACCAACATACACCATCATTACTCATTTAGTCGAAAGGTAGCAGAAAGCCGATTCGGTGTGAGCTGGATTTGTGAGATTGCGAGTCCTGTACGTTAGTGTTTCTTTAACTGTAGGGTGCCCCCCCCCCTAGGGGCCGTGATAACGATTCAGTCTCTTTAAAACCATCATCTGAATAATTTTTTCATCATTGTTATTTCCGGATATACTCTCCGAACAACTGGCAACAGTAGCAAGACTGCATTATTATGTCATGTCGTTGTCCATGTCTAGGCTTACCAACATACACCATCATTACTCATTTAGTCGAAAGGTAGCAGAAAGCCGATTCGGTTTGAGCTGGATTTGTGAGATTGCGAGTTCTGTACGTTAGCGTTTCTCAAACTGTCGGGTGCCCTCCCTTCTAGGGGGCCGTGATAACTCTACGAAGGGGTATGAGCATATTGAAAATACGAAAACAAAAGATAAATTTTAAAAAATTATTAATTTGCTGAAAGTGAACAAACAAAATACATCGTGACATTTTTTTGCAATAAATAAACATTTACTCTGATATAATACACTTATAAATGTATCAGTACTGCACAATGTATTTTATAATTAATTTAGCAGTACTAAGTTAAAATTAAGTTTAATAATTACGATTGGCCCCATGGGCTTATCATATATAACACTTAACTTGATAATTTGTACGGTTTATAATTAATCTCTTTAACTACCGACAATCATACGTGATTCGCTCCCCAATGCCACTGTTTTCCACGTAGGCTTGTGTATGTGATGTGTTGGTGGTGGGGGGGGGAGAGAAAAGGAATAAATTAGTAAATCCTTCGCGATCACTGTCAAGGTCTTTTTATTGCATTCCAAAGCATTTGGAATAATTTTATGAATAGCAGTGCACAGAAACGATCGTTCTTTTGAAAGACATATAAATGTTAGGGGCAATTAACGCTTTGGCTGAGCGAGACGTTGATAGGCACCGGTGGCACTTTAAGAGGTTTAGGTAGTATATAGCTTTAGTGCTTAATTATAGTATTATTGAATTCAATACATTGTTATTGTATGGGGAGATGAAAAGTATGATTGAATATTAGGTCGCAAATATTGAAAGTTTGAGAAGCACTGCTATACATTTATTTGGTTGTTACGGTTAACACCATTTGTATGAGCATTTGACAAGGTATGCAACATACTGTCTCCTTAAAATTTATAGGCAGGTAGAAACCTATTTTAAACCATAATTGTATTTTTGAAAATGGAGCTGCGGAATGCAAAAAAAATGAATGAAAAGCAGTAATTTATTGATAAATTTTCAAAACTCATCCTTGTTTTTCATTAACACTAATTCTAAATCTATCTCTTACCGTTTTTACCCATATATCAATAATGACCCCTGAAGTTGCAGGCCAGAGAGAAAATATTTGCGTTCACACACAAGACGGAACAACAAGACGTACTGAAATAAGTACAATAATTAATGAATTTATGGTTGCTTCATACATTTTTATTAAAGTATAGATTCAGGGCTGTAGCCCGGGGCGTAGCTACCGTTGTATCAGCCGTATCAATTATACGGGGCCCCAACATGTGTATCTACAGTCCCCCTAACAGGGTTCTCATACCCAAAAACAGCCCCGAAGGAGTTTTGATACAAGACCCCCTCAGAACCAGCTACGCCAGTGGCTGTAGCCTTCATATATCCATGAAAATTTACAGACGTATCGACTTGAGAAAGGGCTTTCAGTTTGTTCCAACAAGCATAATAATTTTTAAAAAATCAGCTCGTATATGCAAAGAAAGAAATAATAAACTAAAACAAGATATCTTTCTAAGGTATTCAAGAAAAAGTTATGTAAGGGTGAGGTAAAACATATCGTGAATGGTTAGTATTTTTCCGTCAGAAAGAAAAATATACTGTTTCATATATATAAATTGCTTACTAAGAAATATTAGAGGATTCAATGACTGGAAGCATGCAAGTATGGCTATTTCAAAACATTAAAACGTACCGTATGATGAGCTACATCTGTCGACTACAGTTAGCTAATCGTATAGATAACCAACTTTTACAATTCAACAATGAACGTCATTGCAGGAAAAGGTACTAAAGAGAATAGTGGCTGTTGTAAAAAGTTTCTAACATCAAGAGGACTGACTAACTTTCAGAGGGGAAAAGGAAACTATAGATTCAGTATGTAACGGAAATCACTTCATCATTTTAGACTCTTTGGAACTTCTGAGTAAATTTTATCAATTTTTAGAGGAGCATATAAATAAACACATCAGTACTTGAAAAGGTAATTCGTATCTATCTGCTACAGTTTGTAAGGAATTCGTGGAAATCATGGCGTCAAAAAAGTCTTGGAAATTAACATTACTGAGGCATCGAAAGCTGAGTATCTTTCTGTTTCTGTTGATTCTTTACCAGATATAAGTTATTCCGGCCAACTAACATTTATTTTACGATATGTCTATAATAGTGCACCCAAAAAGAGATTTGTACGGTTTATTTTCATATTGCAAAGTGTCCAATGATTTTGCGGTTTCATTTTTGGAAGTAACAACCCTTCACTTAGTGATTGTAGAAGACATCCATACACTAATGCCTCGAATATGTCCCTGAATTATTCAGGAATTCAAACCCGACTTCAAGAAATAAAGAACTAAGCTACTTACGTGCCATGTGTAGGATATTTTTGTAAACTTAATTGGAGCTATAGGAGCATAACTGTAATGCAACAATTTACTTTGATTTTTTTTTTTTTTTTTTTTTTGCCCAAAATCTCAACTATTTTTCTTATTATCAAACCCGTTGTGGTATATAAGGAATTTAAATTTGAATTGTGATATAAATAAAAATATATTGAAAAGCTTATCAAAAACACATTGATTGCAATTAAAACTTTACGTTCCGGATGAACAGAACTTGTCATGAACCTTGATTGTTTAATTAATGATGAGTTACAGGCTGCTGATACTCGACTTTCTGCAAAACCCTTGAAAAAACAGAAGCAAGAATTGGAAACTAATTCTTATCTGTCCTTTGGAATAACATCTTGACTTGTGTTGACAAAGTAAATTTATCTGTCCAGTGTAAAAATATTGAGTGGTCGAAAGCCGCGGATTGCTAAAAAAAGATTATTTTGATTACAGTCGGCTCTCGATAATTCAATCCTTCGATAATACGAACCTCTCGATAATTTGAAGTATATGCTCAGTCCCTAGAAAAACTCTCGACAATTCGAACACTCCGTCGTGTACAGTCCTGTAGCAAACAGGTTGGAGCTTGCAAGTTTTGCGTTGTATTGTCTCTGCGTGTCTCCTCTTAAACGTAGCTCTTTAGATGACCATCTGTTTGCTACCCCTTTGTATTTTCCGGTCCTTCAGGCAAAAAGACACTTTTATTGTGCTTTCCTTCTTCAAGTGGACAATAGTCCAACCGCACCTGTTGTCAGCTGTCCATATCTTTTATTTAACACGTGACCTTGATATACACGTGTTCTGAAAGGATGTTTCGCTATTGTGAAGAAGAGATTCGTAGGATTGTGTATGCATGCATTGAATGTATTCTTTTAATACAGGACTTTTAACTTTGGTGTAGTATTTATACTGTATAATATGTACTTTTTGAATATATTTTAAGATAATTTAATACATATCTACAATTGTTGTTTTATTTCATAGTTTCAAATTTAAATGTGTTAGAAAAAAATTTCTCTTCGTGTATTTTGGGAATTTTTTTCTACACTCTTGATAATTCGAAGTTTTTCATTGGTCCCTTCAACTTCGAGTTATCGAGAGTCGACTGTATTATGAGTCAAAATAATATTATATATATCTATATAAATAAATAAAATTGAAGTGTCTATAATTTCAAATTAGCAGCTTTTTACTAAATGCATTTAAAGGCATATACGGTACTTATATCAAAAAATCAATTTTTAAAATTTTTGTCTGTCTTTCTGTCTATCTGTTTGTTCCGGCTAATCTCGGGAACTTCTGGTCCGATTTTAAAAATTCTTTCACCAAGGGAAAGCTACATTGTCAGCGAGTAACGTAAGATATATTTTACAATATTCCTACAGGAACGGGAACTATGCGGGTAAAACGTTGACGTTGCTTACTCCCCGCCAAGTTGGTGCAAAGTTATGCATTTGTTAACAATGGGATTTTAATAAAAAATTTCTCACACATTTGTAACAAATAACTGAAACATAGTGTAATTTAGCATCTTTACAAAAAGAAATTTTTTAAATGGTTTTTTTATTAAACGTCTAACCTTTATTACGTTACGTTTGTTAAGTGTCAAACTCATACTTTGAGAAATATCGCCAAGTTGGCTAAGAAGTTCTCTATTCCGACACAATCCCAGATATTTTAATGCAAATTTTCTCCCACTCTTTAAAGAGGGAAACGAAATAAAGTTTTAACGAATTTTGCGCGTGATATTGAAAATTCTATGGTAATATTAATTGACAGTCTCATAAAAAGTTTTGATTACTTTAGTAGTTTTGATTAGTTTAATTAGTTTTGAAAGTATTTATTACTTTGAATTTTTTTAAACCTAATTATACAATATTCATATTTTGCACAAAATTTTTCAATTATACTGAACCAGATATTTTACATGGAGGTACTACTTTGAAGAAATACTATGGAGGCATCCATACAATGTTACTCTCCGAAATAGGGGAAAATTAGGGAGCTTTACGCAATACTTATTTCATCTTGGGTCTTTCTAATCCTCAAACCTTTCGGAATAAGTACAAAGACTACATGGCGGAAGATATTTTGCGACAATTGCTGCAAGTACAAGCAAATATGCCTTTCAATGAACACATCTACAACGAAACGCAATAAAGGTTTTCAGAATGGTTAGGAAGAAGCTACATGATTTTGGAATGAATAGCCCTAGACGTGTTGACGGAAATGGCTTCGATAATGAAATTATTTGAGAATTAAAGTACGATTTTATAGTATTGTAACATCAAGTAACATAATTTGTCCTAAATGTACCAGTTATGCAAAATATCGATGCTCCTCGACTGTGTAAAGGAACATAGTCACAAAACTGATGCAGAATATACTTGGTGCCAATATTTGAACATATGTCATGAAAAGGGATTGTGTTATCATACCTCGAATTCCAAGTATCCCCACTGACCTACCGTTTCAATTCAAACAAGTTCAAATTTCAGTTTTACTGTTGCTATTAACAAAGCTAACATTTCAGGAAGCAAGGGTGCATTTAAAAAAGCAATGTTTTTCCCATGGCCAACTATATGTAGCCTGATCGGTGTGTCCAATGCCCAAATCTTCACATATTTGCACACATTTATAACATGTAATTTGGTATACAGTAGCATCTTAGAATAATATTCTGTTTTGAGTTCTTTTAAAGAGGAATTATATATTAAACGTAGATACTTTCGATTTTTAAAAATATTAATAGTTTAAGTTATTGAATATTTGTTGTTAATTATTATAATAAATTACGCTTTCAGTTTTTTTAAACTAAGCTTTATTTTAGAATTTTTAAATTTTATTGGTTCCAGTCAAGCAATAAAAAAATTACCATATTATATTATTTACTTTCTAATGATAATGATTTCGACTTTGACAGTTATTTAAAGACATCACCGCGAGCGGAGCCGTGGGTAAAAGCTAGTATATATATATATTACAAAAGAGTATCAAGTTTTCACAAGCTTATAAGACAACTCAGTGCTAGGGCAACTTTTCTTGAAGGAAACAGAGACGCCATGGAAACTTTTGAAGGCAGCCATAGTAAGAAATTAAAAGTAGGAACTTTCATATCAATAATCGATTCCCTAAATTGCAATATACAAGCACGCAGAGAAAAATATGGGGAGATAGCTGCTATGTGTGAAATGTTAGCTGAGATGCATGAAATGTTAGCTAAGTATTTCTTTACATAGAAAATAAGTTATAGTCAATAAATATCAAGCCCTCTGTACCAATTTGTTTTTATTAAATGCAGTTTTTTAGAACTTTGTTTTTATACAACAATTTTAGGTACTTAGCGCATTACACTGTCGATTAATTTCTTGAAATCGAAATACTTCGCCAAATATGATATATTGCTAATAATGGAGAAAAACTGTTCCCGGGCATGATATACAGGGCTCGACAAATCGACCTCCCATATTTCAAAAGGGCGTTGTGGGAGTTGAGGAGGGAATGCGGGGGTGGAGGGGTCCAGATCGCTAGTGGTATACGTGCGATTTGCAGTAGTCGCAATGGCGTGATACGGGGAGCGTCGTGCATTTGTTGAGGAGGAGTAAATTCATAATGGTAGTTCTGTGATTATTACTCAGCGAGCATTTCGCATTCGGTTCCACCTTGGCCGTCATGATTCTGTTCCTGACAGAAAACCTATTCACATTTGGGTGGCAAACTTTAGAGCCACTGAAAAAGAAATCCCCTTGCCGACCTCAGACCGTAACAAAGCTAGAAAATGTGGTGCGTGTGAGAGCATCCATCGAGCAATCTCCAAAGTGTTCAGCACTAAAACATGCATTTGCCTTGGAGTTGTCTGATAGCAGTGTAAGAAGAATCCTGCTCAGAGATCTTCGCATGCACCCTTACAAAATGATGGTTACCCTGGTTTTATTTCTTCTGATGAGACCCACTTCCACTTGTCAGGGACTGTAAACAAACAAAATTTTCGCTACTGGGCAGCAAAAAACCCTCAGCCGCTTTACCAATGACCACTTCACAGCCCTCGTGTGACAGTTTGGTGTGCCGTTGCTGAATTTGGTGTCTGGGGTCCTTATTTTTTCGAAGATAAGCTAACGGTAACAGTTACTTCGGATCTCTACTTTCAAGTGATCGAGACCTTCTTTCGACCAAAGTTTAACCAGTTTCTTGGGAACCATGAAGTACCAGAAGTCTGGTTCCAACAAGATGGAGCCACAGCCCACACTTGGAGGCATTCCGCGGAAATTCCGAGAAAGCAGTTTCTTGGTTGTCTTCTCTCTTTGCGAGAGACTTCTCCTGGCCCCCAAGATCACCTGATTTATCACCTTGTGATTCCCCCCCCCTTGGGGACACTTAAAGGCGCAAGTGTACTAACATCTCCCTACAATCCTGCAAGCACTTAAGGAGGCAATCACCTAGGCAGTGGCTCCCATTCCACCGGAAATGACACGAGTGAGTGAGTGAGTGATTTTGGGGATTATTGGCGCAAGAGCCGATTTCGGCCGGAAATGACACGAGAAACTGTGGACAAATTTAGTAAAAGACTTCGTCAAAGTGTCAACATTGGAGGACGTCATTTAGCGGACACAATTTTTAAAACTAATTAATGTAAAATAGTATCGTATTTATTGTTCACAAATAAAAGGCTTTTTCTCTTTCTTGTTTTGCTTGTTGGTAACTACCTTTTGAAACAGGGGAGGTTAGTATGCCGGACCCTGTACAACGAATATAATGCCATCATTTGGCGAAAATTTTGAATTGGTGACGTCATTTTATTTGGCGAAATTAATTCTAATTTGTTTTTAATTTCCCTGCTCTGACTGTGAAATATTTTAATTTTTGCTATGTTCAATATTAAATTTTTGTCACATACGAGGGTCACTCTAAAATTTTTGTGATACGTGCAGACGAGAAGTTTCAAAGGATAATTAACGGTTTAATTTGAAACTACAAAGTATTTTAACACAGCCGACAACTTTTCACTGATTTACTTCAAGTTGTTTAGTGTAGGATAAATTTTAGACAGAAAAGAAAATGGAGTTGACGCGAGAACATTATCGCGTGCTATGATTTTCTATAATTTTAAAGCTGGATTAATTCAAGAGGAATGCGTTTAATGGCTGCAATTAATATTTGGGGATGAATCTCCATGTCGTGCTACTGTATTCAGATGATTTAAAGAATTTTGCAGTGGTCACAGTTCTCTTCAGGATGATGAACACACAGGAAGACCGCGGTCGGCAGTAATCCCGGATAATGTGTATGCCACACGAAAAATGTTAATGGATGATAATCGTTGTACCTACCAAATGATACAGAAGGAACATAACTTTGGATCTGCAGCCATATACAAAATTATTCATGAAGAATTACATGTGAAAAAAAGTACGTGTGCCGTTGGGTTCCCCATAATCTAACTGAGCACCAAAAAGAGAGAGGAGTGTGTCAGAATCAATAAAAACACCCCTTAAATTGCTAAATGATGGGGCCACTGCATCATTTCTAACAGTGTAATGGGTGATGAAACGTACATGCTGTTTTTTAACGTTCCAACACGTCAAGAAAGCAAAGTATGGGTCTTTGAAGGTGATTCCATGCCAAAAATAGTGAAAAGACAACGAGCAATGAACAAATAAATGTAGGCCGTTTTCTTTAGAAGTATGGGAATGGTCAAAGCCAACAAGCTGGAAGGACAGGAGACAGGAACAGCAGACTGGTATACTACTAAATATCTTCAAGAAATTCTCCAAAAAGTTAATGCTAGGGTACAAATGCTTCACCATGACAATGCATCTTCCCATACAGCCGGATTAAAAGTTTAGTTTCTTAAACAAAAACAGATTAAATTGATAGAGCATCCACCTTATTATCCGGATCTAGCTATATTTGAGTTTTGGTTTTATTTTAATCTAAAAAAGATTCGTTTTCTTCAGAAGAAGAGATATATGCTTTAAATGCCTTTTTTCATCAATTCCAAGAAATGAATGGTTTGAGGCATTTATAATCTGTGGAAAAGTCGTCTACAAAAGTGCATTGATGCTGGAGAAGAGTACTTTGAACACCCCTAAAATTTTGTAAGTATAGCTTAAAAAACCTAGGAGTATCTCAAAAATTTCAGAGGGGTCCTTGTGTATGAATTAATATTGTGGAATTGTTTGTGTGCTGGGTAATATACCACTAGACAAAAGGGATCATCCCTGTCCGGAGGCTGTTACTGGCTTATGTAGAATCCACTGCAGTATTCCCCCACCAGTGAGTGAGTGGATAGGCGAACGAACGATATATTTTTTTTTGACGAGCGTGAGTAGCGTGTAAGTTGTTGATTGGCGGTGTTGTGTCAAGTTAGTCTGAAGCGTTTTTGGTTGCTGCGTTGAGTCTGACGACTTTTTGACTGCTCTTTCTTCCGGTAGATGGCACCACGACAGATCAGAAGGTTGCGTTCTTGCTTAATTCAGCCAAGGTCACCACTGTGGTGGCGCCCATCTGGAGAATAGAACCCGCAACGCTCGTATCCGTAGCCATGTAACATACCACTAGACCAGTGGTTCTTGATTTTTTTTAACCCATGGATCCCTCTTTATAGTCAAAACTTGCTCACGGATCCCTTTTTTAAGTCAAAACACGCCCAAGGGCCCCTTTTTAGTCAAAAGTTTAGCCCGAGAAGAAAGCTACATAAATGCATAGTATAAAAATTGCAAATAAAAAAAACCCCCATTTTGTTGAAGAATTATTTATTGAAATTATTACTTTTGTTTAAAATAAAAAAAATTAATGACTTGGATGAACTTGATGTGATGTTATGAGCGTACTTATGTCCACGTCTCAATGTAGCAACCGCAAATCCCTACGAGCACTAGTTTTTAATCGGGGTTTCTTTTCTTTCTTTTTGTGATGAGGTTTCTTACGGCACTGAATCCACGCTCTACCAAACTGGAAAACGGGAAAGTAGTCAACAACTTCTGTACAAATAACCCATAACGCAGGATATAAAATTGGGATGTATTTTTGTAACCAGAATTAGTGGTATCCTTGTTCAAACATTGGTTCAAGTCCCTCATTTACGGATATTTCAAGAAGATGCTCCTGTATTAGTATGGATTCATCTGGCTTTGGGTTCTGAGTTGGACCACGCGCAAAAGGGTTCAACACCCAGTCGGGAACATCCAAGTGAATTATTGTTACTTATTTAAATTTTCAGAACAATAAAAAGGGGTCGAATTTTTAAATTTTTTTTAAACCTTGCGTTGTTCAGGGACCCCCAAATTAATTTTATTTTTCACGAACCCCCTGAATATTATCGTGGACCCTTGGGGGTACGTAGAGACCACTTTGGGAACCACTGCACTTGACAAAAGTGATCCCCTCTGTCCAGAGGCTGTTACTGGCTGAAGGAGATACCGATACACATTTGTGTTTCAGCAAGCTATTCTTGATGTAAAAATCTGTTTGAAAGGAGAAAAATAAGATTATCAGTACACACTGTTTTGGGTTAAATGGTAGACGTTTTCATAATTTATTGTTATATTAAATATTTCTCGTTGTATTACTTTTTCTTTTTTATAGAGGCTTTTTAACTGTAACTTTTTTTTTATTGACAAGTAACTTAATTTAAAAGGAAAAACATTTTTGCATGTTTAAAATATAATTAAAATGAATATAAGTATTATTTATTAATCATTTGTAATTATTTTGTGTTGATTAATTGCTCAAAAATAATGCAATTCTTATTTGACAAATATTAACTTCAAGCAGATGATTTGTTTTGAAATGAATTTCTTTGCTAATTTTAAATGTTTGCTGGTAACAGATAGAATTTTAGTTTGTTAATTTTGACAGTAAAATATTAGTTTGGAAAAGGAAATACAAACACAAACACATTCATTTTAAATTATAGCCTTTTGTTGCTCTGCATCCCACAAAACCTGTAACTGTTATTTTAAAAGGTATTCTGAAGTAATATTTGACTCATAGTTACCACTAATTCTACTAAATTGACTCTCATTCACTGCAAATAAAATAAAAATTTGTGTAAATTAGATTAAGATTTTTAAACATTCTAAATTCCAAATTGTTCCCTTATTTTGTATTTATATTTGTAAGAGCTGGTCAAAGTATACAAATGTACATGCACACAAATACTTTACCTATATTTAATAAAGATCTATTTCCGAAAATGTATTAAATTAAAAAAAAAAGTTAAGTAATGTTTCAAATTAAATTAAACACTGTGTTATTCATTTGAATTGCTTATTCACTAGATTCTTATTATTTAAATGCCCAATTTTATAAATTCATCACTTTTTTCAATATTTAGGAAAATTTTATGGTTTATCTCATGCCATATATTTAAAACATACTTATTTTTTTATATCTAAAATAAAATAATTTTAAAAAAATTTATT
The DNA here is from genome assembly GCA_019973975.1 of Trichonephila clavata. Classification (NCBI taxonomy): domain Eukaryota; kingdom Metazoa; phylum Arthropoda; class Arachnida; order Araneae; family Nephilidae; genus Trichonephila; species Trichonephila clavata. The sequence continues at coordinate 23,819 of BMAO01033967.1, forward strand.
CTGATTTAAAATTTAATTTTTTTTTAAATATTTAAAAATGAATTTTTAAAAGATGTTTCCTTTTAAGTGAATTGGGTTTTCTGTTTTAAATTATATGTACATCATTAATTTTATTGGTAATATTTACATTATGTTTTCCTTTTCAAATTCTTTATTTGGTTTGAGGAAAAGATATTAATTACCATTAATGATTTCCCTTAAGTATATTTAATTGGGAGGTAGATGGCATTGTTGGCTCAAGTGTAGTAGGGGGGGGGCTTTGGATTTGGCGTTTATATTGATATTATGGTGAGATAACGAATTAATTCAGGCTTCTGGACACCTATCGCTAAGTGAAGTAGCTTGGCAATCGATTTTGGTCTCCAAAAGAAATTGACATCGCCAACCCCCCCCCCTACACTACACTTTAACCAGCATTGTTTTAACAGCTAGTGATTTAAGTCAGGGACGTCTTAAGACTTCTTGAGGCCCTGGGCCCCTACTCAAATGTAGGCCTGGACCTTTACAGAAATGTAGTCTTGGTCCTTATACAAATGTAGGCCCTGAGTCCTTACACAAATGTAGGCCCTGGACCTTTACAGAAATGTAGGTCTTGGGTCCTTATACAAATGTAGGCCCTGAGTCCTTACACAAATGTAGGCCCTTGACCTTTACAGAAATGTAGGTCTTGGGTCCTTACATAAATGTATGCCCTGGACCTTTACAGAAATGTAGGTCTTGGGTCCTTATACAAATGTAGCTCTTGAGTCCTTACACAAATGTAGGCCCTGGATCTTTACAGAAATGTATGTCTTGGGTCCTTATACAAATGTAGGCCCTGGGTCCTTACACAAATGTAGGCCCTGGACCTTTACGGAAATGTAGGTCTTGAGTCCTTATACAAATGTAGGTCTTGAGTCCTTATAAAATGTAGGTCTTGAGTCCTTACATAAATGTAGGCCCTGGACCTTTACAGAAATGTAGGTCTTGAGTCCTTACACAAATGTAGGCCCTGGGTCCTCACACAAATGTAGGCTCTTGGCCCTTACACAAATGTATGCCCTGGGCCCTTACACAAAAGTAGACCCCATCTATGATCCTTAAAAGTAGAGGGTACATAGCACATATTGTCAAAAACTCGAACAAACAATAACCCGAAACAAATAAATGTCCCTGACTTACTATCGCCCTAACTGGCTCGACCTACACCCGCCTTTTGACTGAATAAGTAATGATGGCGTATGGTGGTAGGCATAGCCTATACATGGCGATGGTCATCATGTGTAGCCAATTGACATATTGTCTTATTTCCCAGTTTTCGAAGAATAAAACCTGGAAGAACATTTGACCACTGAAATTATTCGAATCATGAGCTTAGTCGAAAACGAGACGCGGCCTCCATTTTTTTCGAGGCCCTGGGCCAGGGCCCAGTTGGCCCATGCCTTAAGACGTCCCTGATTAAAGTGTATCTATATAGTAGAGATTGTAGTGGTAGTGATGAATTGGACAGGAGGAAGAGTCAGAAAATTGAGAAAAGTTGGATGTGTTTTGGATGCATGATTGTATAAAAAATTATTGTTTGTTAAAAGGGCAAATATTAATTTCAATATATAAAATGAAATCAACATCACTCTTTCATTATGTTTTGTGGCACAATAAAGTTATCTGCAATGTCGCATTGTTTATTATTATTCTAGAACTTATTTTTATTATAGGTTATATGATGTATGGATATGTATATTTTATTATACTTGTGTGTATATTTTTAATTTTCTGATAATAATAAAATAGCTAAAAAGGATTTATAAATGAATAATTTCTTAAATTAGATAAATATTTTAAAATTTGTATTTTATTAGAAACAAGAATATTATAACATTATGTAAATAATTTGTGTGTATATATATAACAATTACAATTATTACTTTGTTTGAGGTGAATGTTTTTAGTGATACTTGAAAAAATTGCCATAGTGCTTTAAATGACAACCACACACCTGTACCAAAGAAATTATATGAAAAAATAAACAATCAGCAGAATATCTAAGAGAAGTTATAATAATATTTCTGGAAGATTGAGTCAAAATTCTGGGATAGTTAAAAAAAAAAACTCAAAAATCTTTTAAAAAGACTAAATTTTAGAGTGATATGTACAAAGATTTTGTGGATGCTTTTTCTTGAAATATTTTTAGCGATGAACCATGTATTTTTTTTTAATTATTGTTAATGGCAGCTGTAGTAAATTGAATAATTTCTAAACTTAATAATTGAAACACTTGGGAGTTAGAATCATGGGTTTTGTGAAACTAATTTATTAGATGTATTATTTTTCTTTGTGGGCAGTATTATTTTCTTGTGTATAGTATTATTTTCTCATGAATCTCACAAAATCAGTATAATAGAATTTAATCAAACTTATAAGGAGATTTAAGTAACCAAATATTGATTGGTGACTGATAGATTTCTAATTATAAAGTCCACTAAAAAATGACCGTTGTTAATGATAATGACTAAACATCTAGAGTTAACATAATTTTTTTTTATGCCAATAGATGAGATGTGTATCTTTTGTATTCATAGCATTTTTTTCATTATGGTAAGATCACTCTAGATTTTGTCGCCTAGAATGCAGGTTGTTTTTTATCTTTGCTAGTTTAATCATGTCTTTATCAAACCTATCATGTTGCAAAATCAAAGTTGAGATGTAAAGACATTTTGTATAAGAGATTATGGATGATGCATAAGTGATTATTGCATTTTTAGCATTATTAATTAAAAGACCTCTAAAAAGTGTATATTTGTGAACATAAATATCATAAAAAATCAAAGTTTCAAAGAAAAATATATCTAATATATAAAATTCTTGTGTATATATATAATATATATATATATATATATATTTCAAATTTAAAAAGTTAAAAGTCCTAAGCAAATGAATGTGACCTCATGTGTTAACTTTTCTTTTAAAGTAAGCATAGTATATGGTATGGAACTGTGTATACTATTTATTGAAGTATTATTATTCATATTTAAAAAACATTATTTACAATAATTTTTTTGTTTTCGTTTTCCTTCATTTTTTTATAGTTGATTCATTTTTATTTTATCCTATTCTTTTATTTTTATTTGATCCGAAATGTATTTTTATGATATTAATTTCATCAAAAAAATATTTAGATTGTTTGTCAAAAAAGTAGAAGTATTATGTATTATTTTTATATTTCTAGCATTCTCGCTGAATTATTGGGCAAAGAAATGCTGAAATGCTAACCGGACCTGAATAAATCAACATACACACCAATTCAAAAGAAGTTGCTTTTCTTTGAATGAGCCAATAATAATAATAAGTAATTAATAAATCCCTGAAGTGTGTGAACAATATTATTGAGTGGAAAGTCTGCAAACTTGAAATTACTTATCAAATCATTTGGCTTAATACCAGTCTTTTAGACAAAAATGTGCAACAAATTTCATTATCAAAAATATGACACATTCTTATCTGTGTCCTACTTTTTTAATTTAGCAACACGATTTTTCCTAATTGTTCAAGTTTAATTCAACATTTATATGTTCGTAACAGTGAAATCATTTTTACATGCAACATTTGCAAGAAATCTTTTTCCCAAAAATGTTCTTTAAAAAGGAATATGTATGTTCATACTAAGAAAAGGCCTAATTTGCAAGAAGGCATTTTATGATAACATTACTTCAAAAAAAAAACTTTTTCATATTCTTACTTATAAAAAACTTTATGTTTGAAAAAAATGGGATTTTCTAATAGTAGTGATTCAAAAATACATTCTCATATTCTTTCCAACAAAAAGCCTTGTGTTTGTGAAATTTGTAAAAAGATCTTTTC
>BMAO01033968.1:0-24037 GCA_019973975.1 Trichonephila clavata
TCCCAGAAGGGAAATCTTTAAATTAAGATATCCGACAACTCTTTTTTTTTAAAAAAAATGGATATATTGGCATTTTTTGTTGTTGTTTTTAGATTTGGTTAGTACATTTTATGAAAAATATGCTAAAATTAAGAAGAGAAAAAGAAAATATTATTACTAAAATGGGAAAAAATGGGTAAAATCGACAAAAAGTAACCTAAACGCGGCTCATTAGGTACCAAAAGCTAATGAACAAATTTTCAATTCTGATGTGTTGCTATGGTATTCATTTTTGAAGTGACCCTCTGGATAAGAGGTGTTTTAATTTTTACAAAAACTAGAGCATTTAATCGTAGTTATTATATAAAATTACTCAAGAAACAGTGATTATATTAACATAAGGAACTGTAAATTTTGTAATAAAACAGTAATTGATACATATGAATGAATTAAAACACTTCTACTATTATACAGAACATACACAAAAAATTTTGGTTAATTATTTTCAAAACTTTTTGAGCAATCGCTGGCCCAGTTTGAGCATTTAAAAAAAAACACGTTTCGAGTAAAATGCGTTTTAAAGTATGGCATCTCTTGGTTAGAGTAATACCATTTTCTCTTACGAAAATACTTTTAGTTTTTGCTCTAGCGAACGGAAAATAATAAACTTGGCACTTTTATAAAGCTAATAAGATGGCCTATAAAATAAAATCATAAAAAAAAGTTTCAATTTTTAGCAAAATTTACAATTTTAGGGTAGTCGGATACCTTAAACGATTTTCGTTTCGTGTTAAGAGGCAAAAAAGGCAGGAAAATGCATAGTAGTTTTTCGGGACCGATATATTATTTCGTGTTAACCGATATGTCATCTTCAACGCTTTCGCGTTAAACGTATTTCTCTGCAGTTGTTTTTAACTGTACACTTAAAAGCAAATCGGGAATTATATATATATGGGCAATGAACTTCATATACCACGGTCAAGTAAGAACGACAACTAGGTTTTACCACCGATCTCTAGTTTTCCGCACCACGTCAATGTGGAGATTTTATGAACAGATCTAATACATATGTATCAGCCCTGCTATATACACGATATGCCTTTAGTGATAACAAGATTAGAGGTCTCACTATAGTCCCAACCCCAAAATTGTGGCTATAGCCATATGACTACCGCGGTTTAAGGCTAATCAATAATTTAAGGCTGTCTTCACTTAATGTTTTAGAATAGGGCCTGAATTTGTTCTATTCTGAATTCTGTTTTATTCTATTGTTAATATTCTGAAATAGTATTTCAGAATATTCCAAAAGAAATAAAAGAAAAGAAAAGAACTATATCCTGGGTTCTCTCTCGCTATCCAATAAAGAGTAGCATATTTTATTATACTCATTTTTATCCGAGTTCTTCCATTTTTTCTGGTATGAATTGTATTTCGCATTTTTTTCTTCTATACCGTAATGACAATCCGTTTATGTTCTAAAGTGAAAAATACATATTTAAGGAATGTTTTGAATTTTTAGAAACGCCATGAATTATATAAATTATAGTGTCGTAATTTTCGTAAAAGTTTAGACATTTTTCTGTTCAGACTTTTTTCTGGCCGAGTTCAGTTTAGGCTGTCCTACATTTGGCTAAGACAGCCTTAAGTACTGAATTATGAGTTCAAATTATGGTTCCACCAACAACCCCTCAAACGGAATATTTTAGTCATTTCTACCAATCAAATGTTCCTCAAAATCTTCCAGAGTTTGGTGTGGTTCATGGGAAAATAAAATTCCAACTCATATATCATCGACATTTTATGAATTCATTGCAAAATTTATTTTAATTATAAGTATATATATATAAATGTTTTTCTCAAAGTATTTAATGTTGCGGATTTCAATCTTCCCCAAAGATCTAAGAGTTCCGCAGTCAGTTACTATTCGACGAATCAATGTAGGAGATGAACGAATTACAATTTTTGAGAGAATAAGGTTTCTTTCAAGGAAGTCCTAATTTCACAATCTCAAGATTTTAAGGAAACAATTACATTATTAATAGTCCAATGCATCAATTACTTTAACACTTTTCAAAGAAAAATTAAAGTTAACTCCAAACGGCATTTAAATTACATTGTTTTGATAAATTATAATTGTTTACGGGCATCACTAAGAAAGAAAAATTTCCCGTGTGAAAAGTGAATGAATATTAACGTCGCACTGGTCAGCTACACGAGGGCTTTTGGCGACGGACCTCGAAATTTTACACCATGGTCAAGCGACGAGGACAACACCTGAGCTGTCACCTCCCTCTCCTAACTACCACACCACACCAACGGGAGGACATTTGAGCTCTCGACAGATTTAACGTGCATCGCTCCCCTACACGGAGAGTCTTCAGTAATAATGAGCTCGAACTCAGGACATGCCAGCCACGATCCGATTCCTTGACCACCCTTCACCGTGAGAAAAAAAGATTAGATATTTTTATAAGTCTTCAGAATCTTCTTGTATATCAAATAGTTCGAAATAAATTTTCAGAACAGTTCGAAATAAAGTGTACTATTTTTTTCTCTGCTCAAATTTTGAACATTTTTTTAAAAATCTAGCTCTTTTCAAATCCAGAATCGTTTCCTTTTTTATTAATTTTTATCGCTTGTTTTAGAATTTTGCAATTATTTAGCGTTTTGATTCATGTCATTTTTCAAGTCTTAAGCTTGCGCGTTTTACTTTATTATCATTAATTAAGTTTTATATTTAGGAATAAATAATATAACGAACATCTTTCACATATCCTATAATTTCTTGAACTAATGCCTTTTAAGCATTAACTTCCATTACATTTGCGAATTAAATTTTAAAAAACTGTAATCTCCCATCTATCCACATTATATAAGGATAGATATAGTTGCTGTTATTTATGATTTAGAAATTAATTGCTTGAAATTTCTCTCCGCCGAAATTATATTTTAATTCTAAAACTGGTATATTTCAAGGAAAAAAAATTATAATGTCAGAATTCACACATTTTAGAAGATACTTAGATTCCTTTTACATAACTGTGATAGCGTTTTATCAGACTAAATAAAGTTAGGGGAAAAAGACTAGGAATGAATTTGCAAAAGCAATAAATATCAAAAGGGAGCAGATGTTTCAATATGAAGCATTACGTCAACAGGAAATATGCTTTGTAAATGCCATGGTTTGACAGTTGAAATGTTACTCGGTTGTAGTTATTCTCAAAGTGAGTATATAATTATCTTGTTTTCGAAACCTTTTAAGAGAATTATATTCTACATTAAATTTAAAGCAGTCTAAATTTCTTTGAGTGCTATTCTAAATATGAGATTCCTTTTTGAATATTTGCTCATATTTTAATGTATCGTATAATAATTTTGAGCTTGAAATTTTCTAATAAAAATTCATTTGTTCTTTCTTCTTTTACCGTTATTGCATAATAGGAAATGTATTAATTATTATTTCGGAGACCTTGTCCACTTGCCACTTTTTAAAATTTTTAACTACCCCATTTTATTTTGTAAAAACACATTATCATTTTATTTATCAAACTGCGAACTAATTGTCAAAAATAATTAATAAAAGATGTATAAATCATATATATAAATAAATTTAAAAATTTCTTAGATGATTTTTTTTTATTTCATTAATATTTATTCCTAAATACAAGTACATATACTTACCTTTTAATTTTGATTTCTTACTATTTTCCTTAAAAGATCTAAAATAATGATGCAATTATTAATAATCACTTTACATAAAAGTCTTCCCAAGGTGCGGAATTTAGATGTGAGAGGTATACGTAATATAAACTTAGATATATCTCTGATTTTAATAGTACCCTAACACAAAATTGCCAATATTAATTATCAAAAGCCCTCATATTGTTCAAAATCGATGCTAATTTATAATTTACACTTTTTAAAGAAATTAACTTTTTTTATTGAATATTAATATAAAGTTTGTTTTCATTCATGTTTGTTAAGGATAGATTCAGGTTTAGTGAATATATGAATTATCAACCTTTATGAAGAGATTCTAAATTTAAATTGTTTCCTTAAATACAAAACTTCTGGATTTATGATTTTCATCCTAATTTAGAGAAAAGTTTCTTGTTATGTTTGGACTTAGTATTTTTGAAATAACTAACTATGAAAGTGATTTTTTCAAGATTTGAGTTGTCAATCTTGTTTTGAATTATATTTTAAAGTTGTGAGTTAAGTGCAATGAAAATACAAAAAGATAACTTTTAATTGGTTAACATGGCATCTATGTATCTACAAGACTCAAAACACAGAGTAACAAAAACTTGCAAGAAAAAAGGAAGCTCGTAAATGCTCTTAGTTTGAAGTTCTAACTAAATTAATATTTAAATAAAATATTTTGGGAGGGGAAAAAAAGGAGAGATTGCCCCAAAAAAAACACTCTCAACACACACATTAATAAGTTAAATAAAAAAAATTGCTTTTTTTTTATATTTCAATTGACAAAAAAATTATCTTAGCACAATTTTCAAATTTATTGCCGAATTTATTGGAACATATTTGTTCCAAATAAAATATTTCAACAACTGCTTATAATAATCTTATAACTTTATTCTGAACGAGAGAAGATATATATATATAGATCTTGTAAAAAAAATATATTAAAAAGGCAAATTTGAAATTTTCGAAATATTTTTTGCAACACTCTTTCAAAGTTTATTGTGTTAAATCTGCAACTAAGAGTCGTTATAAGATACCGAAGATTTATTTTTTGAGAAATCTGGTGGGGTCCGTCACCATTATGGTCAGGAGCTGATGCCCGGAAAGTTGTAAATTCAAATGCTGGTGCCACTGAATACTGTGGCTGCGGTAGCCGAGTGGTCAAGGTATCGAATCATTGCTGGCATGTCACGAGTTCGAGCCCAGTATCACTGAAGACCCGCCGTGTAGGGAAGCGATGAAAGTTAAATCTGTCGAGAGCTCAAACGTCCTCCCGTTGGTGTGATGTGGTAGTTAGGAGAGGGGGTGCCAGCTCAGGTGTTGTCCTCGTCCCTCGATCATGGTTTAAAATTATGAGGTCCTTCGCCAAAAGTCCTCGTGTATAGCTGAACAGTGCGACGTTAATATCCACTCACTCATGCCACTGAATACTTGCCATATAGAGGTACTTATGAACAATTACTCTGTCACGGGTCAAAATTCTCTTGCTGATATGATGTGGAATTATGGAGAGAAGAAGTTCAGTTCAGTTGTTGTCCTCGTTACTGGACCAAGTTTAAAAACTACCAGGTCCGTCACCAGTATTCTTCGCGATGTTAACAAAAAATAAAATCAATCACTCTGAAAAATCTCCATTTGAATCTGACACGGTTGTAAACGTCTCACAAAGACGACTAAACTCCCCTCAGACTGAGACCATTCACAAAGACGACTAAACTTATCTATATTTACTAATCTCATGGATTTTCATGAAATAACTCATGACAGAAATATCTCCTTACGCGACTGAGTTTTATTGGATTAAAGAAAAATACTTACCTGCCAAGAAGTACCTGCGGACTAACTAGATCATAAATGCTTCAGATCATTAAATAATACAGCTCTAGAATGCTCCTTCTAACAAAACACTAGAGGGTATCTTAGTTGAAATATAAACTCACTAATTGTCGACGAAGTTTATCTTTTCCAAAATCCCCTCTATTCACTAATCTTATCCCCTGAAGTCTCTACTTCAATTAGTTTACTTAATCAATCTCATTAATATATTGCTTTTCTTCTGGGATAAGGAGGGTGTTATAACTCGTTATAACACCATAAAAAAGCAAGATTAGTTTCAAGAGTGAAGACTTGTGCTAGATATCCCGTAACAAGTTGAAGATATTGAATCAGTGAAAATTCAGGTGAATACAATTAAATTAAATGATAACTCCAGATTTGTATTTTATCTATGATTATGAATGATATTAAATTTACTAACACATAGATTTTAAAAAAGAAAAAAATCACTAAGGAAAACGGTAAGTAATAAATCATGGCTGAGAAATACCTTGTGCATTCTAAGAAAGTAATATAAATGAATCAATACGAATAATAATTACCTGAAGAAAGATATAATAAGCAAACACATACACAGATTTGGAATTAGCCTAAAATATATTTATCACGTATTTAAAATCTTTGTAACTTAAGTTTTATATTTAGATGTTTAATATGTACTTTATACTCACAGATATTAAAAATATTTGTAAATAAATTATTTTCTCTAACTTGATTATTTATTCCATAAGTTAAAATAATGTATTTCTTTAATCCTAATAAAATTGTGAATATCTAGAAAGAAGAAATAATTGCTCAAATTTTTCAGAAAGTAAAAAAAAATTAAAGAACACTTCGCTTTACTTGAGGACAATTTAATATATTTTACTCAATGGCGTAACATAAACCCCCGCAACCCCAAAATCCTAGGGGGGAGGGTGCAGGATTCTGGGGACCCCAAAGGTTATAGTTTTGTAATCATTTGTGAAATCCGGCTTGGAGTTCAAACTTTCCAGGGGGTCCGTAATATTCTCCGTAACGTCAATGGCTTTACTACTGACAGTAAGCCAAAAATCCTTTCCAACATACACACAGTCAGTCTTTTATTTATTCCTGCTTTTAAAAAATTAATTTCGTCAAAAGTTGACAAAATATCTGAACAAAGGAATCATTTCTATTTTAATGATATAAGATATTCACTCAATATTTCTAGCATTAGATTTTGCTTAGAATTTAAGTTATGAATTTTAATAAATGTAAAGATGATTAATATCTCTCGTTTTTTCAGAAAAATTACATGTTACAAAGGAAAGATGTACAAAATTCTCGTTTTCTTACTAATTTGTATAGCAACAGTAAGTGCATTTGTTTGTCCTGACAACTTTTGTGACAATGTAGAATGCCAACCTGTGAAATGCTTACCCGGTCAACTGTATGATGAACATGGATCTTTTTGCGGATGCTGCCCTGGTTGCCTCACATTTATATGTACGTAAGATAAAGCACTTTTAATTTTATGTACGTTTTTGTTTCGGTTTTCCGGTACACTGGCCATATGTTAAAATTCTGAGAGAGCTTAAATTTTTACTTTTAATACATCGACATACATAATGTGACACAATAAAAACGAGACTGGTCCAATAAATCGTTGTACTTATAGAATCAATTCTCCATGACATTATCACCTTAAAAAAGTTCCCTTCGGCATTCACTTACTTCTGCATTCGCTCCTGCCATTGCCGTTAACTGTTCTGGAACGACATTTTTGGAAGACCCTTCAGGAGTTTTTGCCTGAACCTCTGCAACTGAGGTAAAATAGGTTCCCTTTAAGCAAGATTCAAATGTATTATATAAAAAAGCCACATGGAGACAAATCATGTAAATATGGAGGATGTCCCATCATAGTAATGTTTTTCCAGGTCAGAAACTGCTTGAACAGGTACATTGTCCTATGCAACAGTCCTCTAACACTCTACAACTGTGGCTTTTTTCCCTTATTTTTTCACGAAGTCTTTTTAGTACTTCAGTGTAGTAGTAATGATTTACAGTCTGACTCCTGGAACCCACTCAATCACAGAATTCTATTGATGTCGAAGAAGACAAATAACCTTGCCTTGAATTTTGATTTTGACTTACGTGCTTTTTTTGAGGTCTTGGGACCCTGGAGATTTCCACTGCATCGATGACTTACTTTCTGGTCATAGTAAACCTTCCATGTCTCATCTTTTGTTACAACAGACTCAACAAAATTTGGCTCTTTTTGAACATGTCTACACTCGTTTTTATGTCACTGTTTTTGGTCATCTGACAAAACTTTTGAACAATCTATGCACAAATCTTCATCATGTATAATTCGTCAGTTAAAATGCATAGAACATTTTCCCTATCCAAATTAACCATCCTACAGCAGGAACACGTATTCTTCAGTCACCTGGATCACATCACGAACTTTGGAAATGTTTTGGCTGTAATTGTTGATCTTCAACCCTACACGTTCATCAACTTTCTCACTGTCCTTCCTCTGAAAACTGCTTATGCCATTCACGCACACGCACATGTGGGTGTGGGGGGGGGGGGGGGGGGGGGGGGGGGGGGGGGGTGGTGTGTGTGTGTGTGTGTGTGTTTCACACCTTGAAGATGTTTCGAGATCTGAGTCAATAAAAGAAAAATCTTATCTCTCTTTTTTTAAATTTTCAGAAGTAGACATTACACCACTCATCAAAATGCGACACTTGTATCTTATGGAAAATCTTTAATGTTTAATGAATTCCATACCACTCAGTAAAACATTTAAGCTTCCAGAATCTTAAATTGATTTTTGAACATACATAAAATTTAATATCCAAAATGATATTGCTATTAAAAGACAGAAAAGCCTTTAAGAAATTCAACTATAATACAAAGTTATTGTTTTTTTCTCGTACGAAAAACGGTAACATTACTCGAAAAGATTCAGCAAAACTTTGGAAAATCAAAAAAGAACACTTAATTAGAAAATCAAGGCAATATTACATCATCTAAATGGAAAGTGTGTTTTAGAGGGAAAAAATTAATTCATTCTGAACTGTGATATAAAAATGACAAGTAAAAAAAGATTGAATTTATGTTAACAATTAGGTTGATTTTATACAAAAATATATATTTGTCTGATCACACTTTACAATGCTTTTTATTAGTAACAGGTTTTGTACGATAGATTCATGATACTGATGGTGAACTATGTTTTCAAAAATAAATGTATAGAAATAAATTTACTATATATCCGAAATTTGGACATTCCACTAATGCATGATCTTAAGAACTAATAAACTGTGGACAAAAATGTACCGAATGCTTCTGGAAGAAAAAAAGTTGTGGAGACTATCAGAAATACCAAAACAAAAGAATAAAATTCTATTGATCAACTAATCAGGTTACATAAAAAGTCAATTCATTTTTGATACATAATATACTGATGAGCTCAAATAATGTTGAATTTAATTAAATGTAGTTTAAATTTTTGAGCGTTTTTTCTGAATCAATGTAGAATTTAATATTGGAAGCTTTTTAGCCCCTTAACTGGTTCGCCCGTAAGGGCACTGCCATTTCTTCTTTCTCTGTATTCGATTTGCATATTTTTTAAATTCTTATAGTGATATAATTAGAGATAAAGTTTTTAGGAAATAGAGTTTTCCATGGTATTCAAATATTTCTCATCCGGAATTTTCTTTGTGGTGAAGGTGGAAATTTTTCATTGAAGGCAGAAATTATGATGCTTGAAAATATTCGAAAAAGAATAGGGATGGGCAAGGTAATGTGCAATTTGTTGCTTGAGAAGAAATGAAAATGGGAAGATAATCCAAAAAAAGCCGCTATTATCTCTGTCCCCATTGCAATGTAAGACTAAGTATTATTACATGCTTCAAATTATGTGTGCATATACACTCAAGAGCCAAAACATTATGACCATCTGTCAATAACGTGTTGCCCACCTTTGGCGTGCAACACAGCTTCAGCCCACCTTGGCATGGATGCCACAAGTCCTTGGTAGATGGCCAGAGACAGATTGTACCAGATGTTTAAGCAACGGTCACGCAAATCCGAGATATTGCGAATTGGTGGTCTTTGAACTCTGAGCTACCGTCCCCTGACATAACAAATGTGTTCTCTCGGATTGAGATCCGGTGAGTTAGGTGGCCAGGACATTAACAGGAATTCAGCATCATGTTCCTGGAACCACTCCAACACAATTTTAGCCTTGTGACACAGGTCGTTGTCTTGTTGGAACATTCCCTTTCCAGCTGGAAAAACAGAGGCCATGTAAGGATGCAACTGGTCCGCAATGATGTTCAGATACCCTGTAGCATTCATGGTCTATTCTACCACAGCCACGGGTCCCAGAGACGCCCAAAAGAACGTCCCCCAAAGCATAATACCGCCTGTGTATGACCTACTGTACATTGAGGGAGCAACTGTTCGCCTGGAAGACGGCGTGATAAATGACAAACCGTGATTCATCTGACCAGACAACTCTCTCCCACTGATCCATGGACCAGTTGCGATGCTCCCGGGCCCAACGTAGGCGCAGTTGGCGATGACGCTTGGTCAGCAAAGGCACACGAGTGGGACGTTTGCTGCGTAGTCCCATATGTAACAGTGTCCGCTGAACAGTGTGCTCCGATACTATTCTACTTGGCCCTGCATTGTATTGGGCTTTCAGCTGAGCCACTGTCTGGCTCCGGTTTTGCTTCACCATGCGAGACAGTCTTCGACGATCTTTTTCTTTGATAGCGCGTGGACGTCCGACACCATGTTGGCTACTGCTGGTTTCACCGTCATTCATCCACTTTGTATAAGTACTAACAACAGTAGATCGCGAACAACCCACGAGTCATGCAGTTTCGGAAATACTTGTTCCGAGCCTTCGAACCATTACAATCTGCCCTCTATCAAAGTCGCTTAGATCCGCAGCCTTTCCCATCGCACAGAAGTAAGTGAAAAAATTATTCTTCAGACTCTCCAGCAGCAGTTAAATACCACTTCCACCTGATCACGTGCCTTCCACGTCATCTAGGCGAGTTCATTGCAAAATGTAGGGGTGGTCATAATGTTTTGGCTCTTGAGTGTATATATATACACTCATCCACAAAATCATCAACCGTTTGAAAAAGGGGCACGAATATGAAATTTTTTTATGAGAGGAATTCTTTTAAAATGTATGAAGAATTCTTCATAGCTTGCAGAATGTACTTTAAAAAAGTAAACACTAAGGAGATTCCGTGTTCCACAATATTATAAAATAAAAAAATAGTATAAAAACTTTAAACAGGAAAATTAAAATAAAATTCTTCCAGTTTCGCATTTTGTTATGTATTATGCTTAGTTATATCCAATAAAAAATGTGCTTTTTTTAGAACATTTTCAGCAAAAAGATGTTTACTTAACGGGTTAAAAAACAAAGACAAAAAAAAACTATATTTAAAAGGTTTTAAACGAATATAGGGAAATACTCCAAAAAACCAGAAAAACTACGTCTGCATATCTTGGTTTCAAACACCACAAATAAAACGTTTTTAGGTAAGCGATGATTTAAGGCATACGAATGCTTTTATTATAATTAGAGTTTTGTTATTCTCTCTAACGTAGCTGGAATTTTTATATAAGGGAGATATAGATGTTAAGAGTTGATTGTTTGAAAGAATGATAAATTAATTAAGAAAAAAATCTTTTATAATATTTCTAAAGATTTATATAGTAATATGATACACTTATTTTGGCATAGTGTCTCCCAACGTTTACCGTTGTCAGATTACTTTTTATACAGATGGAGGACAAAATAATACGAACACCTGTGAAAAAAGTATAATGTATTTCACACCTGCAGTACTGCCCCACCTAGTGAGAGTGAAGAGGAAGGTATCAGTCTGACAAGAGCAGTCATCTGCGTTGTATGCATCTATGGAAACTGTCTGTTATAAGTTGAAATGGCAGACCCGTCAGAGTTACAAAAAGGAATGATTGTTGGAGCGCGTTTAAGTGGAGCATCGGTTACGGAAACAGCAAACCTTTTGGGGTTTGCAAGAGGGGGGGTGTATGGAATCAGCTGTTATGAAAACGTACACGAAAGAGGGTAAGACGACGTATTCAAAGCACAACAGTAGCCGAAAATCAAAGCTTGCTGATATGGATAGACGGGTCTTGAAGCGCATAGTAGCCGAAAGCACAAACAATCATTGTCCGAAATAACATTCGAAATGGATAATCATTGGATTATTGATTCCAAACTTCGTTCCCGATTTCCTCCTCAATCCAGCCTTTCAGAATTAAAGACCACTCTGCAGGAAGAATGGCTTAATATTCCTTTAAATACTGTCCATGACCTTTATACATCAATCCCACGTTGCATTAAATCTCCACTTCAGTCAAAGGGTGATCCAGGCCCCTATTAATAAAGATTTTCCCTTATTTCACAGGTGTTCGTATTATTTTGACCTCCACCTGTAAATTATATGATAAAAATTGTTGTCATCGATACAAATAAATGGGAACCTTACATTTAAGATTCAAACTCCTTTCCTAAAATATACGTTCAGTAACTACTTTTAAATAAACATGATGTACCGGAAAACTTTAACAATGTGCAGAGTTCGTGAGCTCTAGTCGAGTCTTGAGCTCGAATTATGTTCCATTACAATGAAATGATAGAGGATATGGAGCATGGAAACTACATCTTTAAACAGTGGGGTGAAGTAATTAGAAAAGGGAAGTTCTATTTAGATAACCGCGTAAGAGTAGTAAGAGTAGCTTTCCTAGCATAAGAGTTGTGAGATTCATTCAGTATGTTAGCTTTCATGTTACCATCAGTTCATACGAAAGAATGACCGCAAGTAGAAATATAATTGCATGTAAGTGAGCAATTTTTTTCAATTTTGCTTAAAATGTATTTCTTTTTCAGGAATAAATGGAAATTTATGAGTTCATCTCATTGGAGAACCAACAATATTACAACTTTTATTTAATAAAAATTTGACAAGGAATTGGTAAATGATTAATGAAAAAAAAATGAGTTGTTATATCTGATAAAAGCATCTATTCCTGTAAATCCGGGATGTATTGCACAATATTTTCGATATATATATATCAATAAAGTTTTTTTTTCTTTCTTTAAATGTAAGTTATTTTGGACACTGAAGTACACTAACTAGTTATCGACTTAATTTTAAACCTTAAAATAGATGGAAAATTTGTAAAACGAGAAATATATATAGTTTTATTGAAAATATTAATTTTTTAGCGTTTTTTTTAAATGGTATCAATATAAAATCATAAAGTATTTTAAAACTATTTCTAACAGAGTTAAAATGTCTCAATATAAAATGTGAATCAAGTGAAATATTTATTCATATTAAGTTGAAATGCCTTTAACTTATTGATATTTAAGCCTATTTTCTATTTTCAATTTCAACACTATTTATTCAATCTAAAGTACCGTAAAATAAAACGTATAAAAATGAAGACACTGCATAACTGGCATAAAAATATCTCATCATTTACAATTCGCTCTTCCTTTGGTAAAACTGAAAAATTATTAGTAAACTATTTAAACCCAAATAGTTGAAGTCAATTCAAAGCAAAAATAATTGTTAAGAAGAATTAAAGAACCGAAGCAAAATGTTCCTTGCGAATGAAACGAATGAGTGTGCAGTATCCATAGAAATTGATCTGTCCATATTACTCAACGAAGGCACAATTTTGAATATAGTAATATTTAATGAGACTGAACTTGCAGAAATACGGCCTACATTCTATAAATTAAGTTACACACTGACAATATTTACATTTTAGATACTGAGGTGCGCACAGCAGCTCCCACACATGGCCAATATTTCGGCACAATATTTAACAAGAACTCAATTATGCTATACCAGAGAGAGAGAGAGACAGGCTGGTAATTGTAAAAGCTAATGTTTTTTTCACAGACATAACATTACATTTAATGGATCTTGGAAAAAAATTACAAAGCCATGCATCGTCATTGAGGTTATAATAAAACTGATAAAAAGACTTGAATGTAAAATAGCCTTTTTTCCATATATTTTTACCTGTAAAAGTTTTCCAAAACTGAAAATATTTCTGGAAGTATCAACACTTTTTAAAAGACACGAGACTCATGTATGAATTTTCAAAACTTCTCTATTCTATTACAGTTTTTGAATAGATTTAAGAGATTCAAATTAATGAAATGACACTAAATTTTTAAAATTTCAGGATGAATTCGACATAAAGGATTTTGATCATATCCTCGATAATTGAAATAAAAAGCTTTAGAAGTGAAGACTGTAGATTTACAATATAATCCTATTTGAAGAAAAATCAGTAACTCATTTTGACTCAAATAAGCATATATTATTGATTAGATAGGAGTAGAATATAAGGCGTAAATTACAAATACAGTTAAGAGAATACTTCATTTTTCCGCACTTAAAAGTAAAACGCCGTCCTTGTACCTCTGAAACAAATTATTCAAGTCATTTTGTAAAAGTTGATATTGGATCGCACTAATTTAAGCAATTTCAGGTCGTCAGGAAATAAGAGAACCACAAGGAAATTTAAAACATTTTACTACTATCTGATAAATAAAATATAAAACAAAGATCCAAAGTTAGTTTTGGGGAGCACTTGATGCACATGCATACCCATTAGAAATAGCATTTTTAAAATAGACATAAAGAATATCCAGTTACTTACAAATTAACCAATCAATAAATTTAATAGGAAAATAAATATATTTTAATTTCTTTAAAATACCTAAATCATTTGAATAAAAAAAGGGCTTATGATGGTGATGATGATGATATCGTATCCATTTCGGGACCAAATTCCATGGGCCCAGATGACTGTTTTGGCAATCTGTGCAATATTGTCAACCTAGAGGTTTGCTGACGAGAAAAGTACTCCTTATTCTTGTAGAGCAGCAAGAATAGCTGTACAGCAGTGCTTCTCATCTTTCAATGTTTGCGACCCAATTTTCAATCATAATTTTCATCATGGCCCCCTTCTCATACAATAATAATACATTGAATTAATTAATAATGTACGTTGACACGAAAGCTACAATATAAGACCTCTATTATAAACCATACAAATTACCAAGATATAGCTATCATAAATAAGATCAAATCCAATAAGTAGTAAATTTGTGTATATGACAAGCCCATGGGGTTACTAGTAATTATTTAAAACCTTTCTTCTTAACTTTGATTTGATGAATTCATTGGAAAATACTTTGTGCAGTACTGATTCATTTATAAGTGTCAATGTGTATTTTACTTTTTGTTATATCAAAATGTTTTTTTTTTTTTTTTGCTTCCTTTCAGAAATTAATAATTTTTTTAAGGAATCTTTTATTTTCTACTTTTTGATGTGCTCGTGCCTCCATGTAAGGTTATCACGTCCCCCTAAGGGGGAGGTGCCCCACTGTTTGAAAAACGCTGATGTACAGTCAAAAATATGAGCAGGTCATTTATCTCTCTGGTTAGGTTATTATCTCGCAGTTTATATTTAGCTCTGTATCTAAACAGATATCACAATTCCTATATGATCTTCTACCATCGCTATCAAACTTCATTCCACTGTAATGACCTGTCCTTGGCCTAACAATAGTATTTTTTATAAGACGGTGAAATTTGTGACAGCATTTGCGTCTAAGAAAGGGCTTATAAAATCAATAAATGACCACGATCACACATTATTACAAAAGTGGAATTCTTTTGTTCGGCAAGCAAATAATTGGTAATTAGTCGAACATTTTGATATGAATTTATGTTAGGGGGGGGGAATACACTATTAATTTAATGTAAATATACAGTAAGACCCCGCTTAACGCTGTTTAGCTTAGCGCTGTTATGGTTTAACGCTCTTTTATTTGTATTAAGGATTCCCCGAAATTGCACGCAGCGTTAGGCTCCCCAATATCCGAAGCAGTCTATCTGTGTTCCTTTTTTTCTGCGATGTTATATGAACGTATTTTTATTGTTTCAGACATTTGTTGACGTTATTGTAAGTATAAATTCATATAATATAACGATTGCTATAGTAAAAAATATTATGATTTTTAGTTTTTATCATGGGTAGGTGTGATCATCAAAGGGTTCATTCTAGTATCTAGTTTTTCTTAACTCTAAGTTTTTCTTTGCATTGGTAGTTCATTTTGTATGAATCTAATTTTTCACACACACAATATTTTTCAATAATTAATATTTCAATTCACAAGGAGGAACTTGGGCCTCATTGCATATTGAAGGAGTGCTAACAAAATGAAAATGTGACACTGGATTGAATTGTGATTTTAAAACAGTAACATAAGGGACTTTGGCATATCATTAAATATAAAAATATTTTTCTCATTTCTTCAAAATTTACGTATATATCTAAAAATGTATAAGCAAGCATTGAGTTTTTGTCTCGAAGGGCATATGTGTGTGGGGGGGGGGGGGAGTTTTTTTAAAACAAAACCCTTGAATTACAATTTTTTTGTCCATTTACAGTGAGAGATTTGAGATAAAGGGTACTTACGTTTTTTCGCAATAAATCGCCTACTTTATTAATAACTCGCCAAGTTGACAACTCCTATTTCCTATGTGTTGCGCACACTTAATCGGCTACCAGGTGCTTTGTTTCATACAATGTCGATAATAGGTGGCGAGAAAACCTGAATACCACATTAAGTTTATCTAATATATAAAATTCTCATGTCACAGTGTTTGTAGCCAAACTCCTCCAAAAAGAATAGACGAAATCTTATGAAATTTTACGCATATATTCAGTAGGTCTGAGAATAGGACGTAAACTATTTTTCATTTCGTTATTGCAATTAGTTGAAAAGATATTAATTAAAAACCTTAAAACCCCTGTATGTTGTTTCACTTGGCGTCAAAAATCAGTTTCGTGCCAGATGTGAAAATACTACTCTGTCAGAGAAAAAGAAAACCCAGAGAAAAATTATAGAAAGATAAATACATCACTGTCATTTAGGAAATTTGTAAATAATATATTTCTGTTGAGCTTTATTCCATGTGAAAGAGTTTTATGATATTTCGAAAAGCACAGATGATTGAAGGATTATTCCGCCAAAATTATTAAGTATATTCTTATACTAAATGTATCATCAATTTGAAGTGCTAAATTTATTTATTCCCATTTTCGTCAAGATAGTTCTCACGTTCAGTTAATTAAGTAATCTGATATAAATCAATAGTTTTCAACACGTGTCACGAGCTCTCGCCAACAACAAATATTGTGTTACCTGTATAAGTCATTTCTGCATATTTTCAGACATTTTGAGTTCTTCTTTATTATTTATTAGTTTATTTATTATTAAAAGCCAATTAGTAAAACAGTAATACTCAGTGCGCTCAAAATTTTCGGGAATCATTTTCAATGCGAAGAGAAATATATACGTATTTTATAATTGTGAAAGGTAGAGGTAAAATAATAAAAGAACAGAGATACATTATCAGTATACTGTTTTCTAGCATTAAGTACTTCAATTTGATCTATTTGTGTGTTTTGTACAGTAAATAATGCCAGCAACATGCCAAGGGTCTGATTTAGGCCGTCGAATTACTAAATCTACAACCATGCTAAATAGAAGAGCTCAAAGAACAGACGAACAAATCCAACAGGATAATGAAGATGTGCGAGTGAATATGGCGCAGTTGCATAAATCTCAATCACATGAGGTACGAGTTGAATAAAATCAACAAAGACGATTTGAACAAAGACAAGCCTGTCGATTCGTATTTAACACACGCAGAGCAAATGATCAACAACTACTTCGAGCATTTACATCCGATTCATTCCGTCATCTAGCATTCGAGTATGAGCCTAATGTTAAATGTTGCACTCATTCGAATGTGACAATTGGTGCTATGAGCAAGGAATGTCCGCATTTTAATGCGCTTAAATTTAAAAATGATCCAGCCGGGATGTGTTGGGCGTCAGTGCTGAAACAGTGTAAAATTATCACCTGGGATGAATACACTATGGCACAAAAACATTCGCTTGAGACGTTGAACAGGAGATTGAAAGACATAAAAAACAACAACAAACTATTTGGCGGCACTCTGTTATTCCTTTCAGGTGGTTTCAGACCAACATTTCCCGTCATTCTATGTTCAACGTACGCTGATGAGATCAACACTTGCTTGAAATCATCGCAACTGTGGCGTAATGTTGAAAAAGTACTGCTGAATGTAAATATGCGCATTCACAAATGCTTCAAGATCCATCCGCTGAAACATTCTCAAAACAACTGTTAGATATCGGCGGTGGAAATGTAGCTGCACATGAAAATCCTGGATGCATAAAATTGCCGATCGATTTCTCTACAATCATTAACTCGCAAAATGCTCTCATCGACCAGATATTTCCCGATTTACTGACACAATACTTGAATCATGAGTGGCTGGCAGAAAGAGCAATTTTGGCAGCAAAAAATGTGGATGTCAACGATTTGAATTTCAAGGTACAACAGTTGTTGCCAAGGGACTTGATGTCATACAAATCTATTGATACAGTTTACGATACCAACGAAGCTATAAATTATCCAGCAGTGTTTTTTTGAACCCATTGGATTTGCCAGGTATACCACCGTACCATTTACAACTAAAGGTTGGATCTCCGGTTATTTGGCTTCGTAATTTGAACCCACCACGGCTGTGCAATGGCACGCGATTAGTCATTAAAAAATTGATGAAAAACGTTGTCGAAGCTAGCATTTTGAATGGAAAGTTCCGAGGAAAAGATGTATTGCAACCACGAATCCCTATTATCTTCACATATGTGCCAATTGAATTTAAACAGATTCAATTTCCAATTAGATTGGCATTCGCAATGACAATCAATAAGTCTCAAGACCAAACGATGTCTGTTTGTGGCTTAGATTTGGCCACACCGTGTTTTTCACATGAACGTGGCATGTTCAATGCCACGTGGCAATTCCAGGTATAATTCATGACAATTATACATGGCATGTTCTCGCGTGGGTAAACCATCCAGTATGTTTGTGTTGGCTAAAGATGGACTTTCTAAAAATATCGTACACTTCATTGCATTAAGAGACTGATAATGTTATTTTTTAATTGTCATAATTTGTGAGAGATGCAATTTGAAATTTATTAGTTAAAATAATAAGGTACAAAAAATTCAAAAAAGGAATGTTTGGTGCTTTGTTACTTTTATAAGCCGTCATCGTTCACAGTGCATCATTCCTCTTTCAGTCATATACCACATCCCCACACACTTACAATGAGTTAGTTATTTTTTATTTGACTACCAAAATATTCACTAGCAATAATTTATTTGGCAAAACAACGTTTGCCCCGAGTCAGCTAGTACTATTATATAAAATAACGTAACACAAAAAAAATGCTTTCATAAAACATATTTTCAAAAATACTTTCAAAGTACAAGTTACAAAATTCATTTCAAATATCGCCTAATTCATCCTGATCCTTCAAATTCTTAGAACTTTTTAGAATCTCTAGCCGTTCCCCTGATTCTTCGAATAAAATTTAATTGTTGTATTAACAATCAAACGAGTTTATAGATTGTGGCTTATAAGAATATCAAACCAAATACACTAAGTACGAAATATTTTAAGACTGAGACGTCTTACAAAGTTTTCATTAAGTTTAGTTACAGAATAAAGAAGGATTTTAGTTATTAACTTCTAATTCATACGTCTTTTCACGTTGAACGGAACATTGCCTAAACTTGAGTAAACATAGAGATAGTAAACTCAAATATAATAAATTGGGATTGAAAATTTCAAACGAAAATCAAATAATAATAACTGTCAGAAAAAAAATAGCAGATATTCCAACATGCAATGTGCCATGTCAACTACAATTTTAATACAAATATGATGCTCGTTGAAACTCTGGCACATGTTAGTTGATTGGAATTTCTCGTAAGTATGTATCCTGTCATTTTTTTTTTTTTTTACTTACTTTTGTTTTCTTAGCATTAATTTAAGTTAAATTAAAATATTTTTTGGTACTTCTCTTTTCATAAATACCTGTTAACTCAAGTATTTAAAATGATAGCAGTATGTTATTTTATCCTCATTATCAGTTTTGGTGCATAAAAAAATAAATTTTGAATTTATGAAATTTTTATAATAAAAGTTTTGCGAAAAAGAACTTATGGGTATATTTTAAAATTCAATGAAACATTTTTAATTATGTTTTTAACATTCGTTTTCATTTCTGAACTATTTAAATTATTCATGGCTGAAAGTCCAAACTAATTGCATTGTATACAGAGCATTGTATTTGATTCACGTATTTTGCCATATCCACTCTTAGACTACTCATTATTTTTTTATTCTACAAATCTACACACATGTGGTTAAATCACGCTAAAGTACATGATACTAAATCATGTGTATTATTTTACTTATTCTATTAAATTGTGCTTGATAATTTTGTCGCCTTTGTATGTTCAATAATTTAAATCTAGTCATGCATTTGAAATTTCAAAGCAAATTAATAAGTACTTTAAAGTGAAAAAAAATTAATATATTTGAAAAAATATTTTTTTAAAGAAAATCTAGTAACTATGTCTGCATGTTTTATTAAAATAATACTTGCTTGAAAAAAAACTCTCATCTGTTGCATTAAATTTCTAAATTAAATACAAAAACTAAATTTTGAATTTAATGGAACTTTAGTAAAAATTTTAATGCTTTTTTTTTATCAGTTTCTTAAATAGTACTTTACTACATTAAAATATTTTTGAATACGGGGAAAAGAAAATGTGTTTACTTTTCTGATCATTAAAATTCATTTTTAAGGATTTGTAAGAAATCTCTGGATGACTATACGCGATCAAAGTATTAAAATGATCTTGAAAATAATTTCAGTACTTAAGAGGAAAACACGCATATCTGGAAATAATTTTCTGCTGTATTTCGTATATAGGATGTGTTATGAAACAATCGAATAAATACATTGCCACCGTAAATGCAACACCAAGAAAAACAAGAGATAGCCTAACAAAATTTATTTTGTAGATAACATGTTGACCAAGTATCAAATGATTAAATTTATAGACTTCTGTGAAGTGTGGTTCCGGCCAGAATCAGTAGCCAGAGTAGCCGCCATTGTTGGAGATCACCGCTGCCACACGCCTCGGCATTGATTCAAAGAGACTTTGTATGTGTTCTTGGGGTACAGCAGACAAGTATCTTCCAAACGTTGCCAAAGTTGATGTGGTGTGGCAGCTGGGGGTGTAATCTGGGTCAATCGTTGAGCAACCATGGACCACATGTTTTCTATCGGTGAAAGATCCGGAGAGCGAGCCGGCCAGGGAAGCAATTCAATCTGGGGATTGACGAAGAACCTTTGGGCAATACGTGTCACGTGTGGTCCCTCATTATCCTGTTGAAATATGGCTGTGGCCAAGCCCTGAAGGTAAGGAAGGACAACTGACTCCAACACCTCGGAGATGTAGCGCTGGCTGTTTAAAGTACCGGCAATGTGTACTAGAGAAGTTCGAGAGTGATATCCAATACAGCCCCATACCATAATACTCGGTGCAGGATCTGTGTGGCGGTGCATAACGCAGTGGTTCACCATCCTCTCTCCACGGTGTCTCCAGACTCGAATCTGACCATCGTAGTATTGCAGACAGATGCGTGACTCGTCAGTAAAGACAACTTCATTCTATTCTGCCACCCACATCCTTCTTTAATAGCACCATTTGCGGCGGAGACGTCTGTGGTTCTACGTGAAGGGTAGACCAAACAATGGGCAACTTGCTGACAGACCACTCTGCTGTAAACTGCGTCGAATGGTACGCGCAGAAACTGAATGATGCGTTACAGACTCCATGTGCTGTGCTATGGTTCGTGATGTGACTGAGCGATCCGTCACTGCCATGCGCACAACTTGCCTATCCTCACGTGAAGTGGTGCACTGAGGTGGATGCGATCGACCACGTCGGTCGTCGTACCCTCCTGCATCCAACGGTCACATATCCGCATTACAGTTGTTTGGTTTCGTCCAACACCACTACCGATTTCCCTGAAAGATAATACACAATCTCGGTAGCCACTATCCTTCCCTCTGTCGAACTCGATACTTGATCAAAAGCTGATCGCTGTTTTCTACGAGACATAACTGATCGTTTTTTTGAAAAAAACCACAGAAAACACAATTGCCGAACTTGAAATCGTCGAAATCTCCAAGCCTTAAATAGCGCTTTGAGGTGGCGCCACAGGCGGCGTGATGTGTGTCTGCGCTGAAATTCTATAATTTTGCATATCTCACCTCCGCTAATGCATGTTGTAAATTTCATGTTATTTGCGTGCTTCCTTCAGGGTGTTGCATTTTACGGTGGCCAGCAGTGTACAATAGAGATTTGAGTGATGGTCTCATTAAAATGTCATTTGGAAGTTTAAGAGAATAGTGTGTAAATTATAAAGTAAACTATGCTTTCATTCAAAATGAAATTCATTTTAATTATGCTACGTAGAATTTATTAAATTAAGCGTACAGCATTTTTATCAAAGGAGCGCATACAATGAATGCTAATCACTAAGTATCCTTTTAGTCTTAATAGAACTAACTATTAATAGGATAAAATATCATAAAATAATACACTCGGGTCCCAATTTAACAAATTCATCAGGTCCGAGCATTTTGTTCGTTAATTTGGGGTTATTCATTATATCGGGATCTAAACAAAATACCTTTTTTTTTTCACTTACCTTTTTGGAAATTCTATATTAAGCAGCAACGCGAGAAAAAAAAATCCACTTGTTAGAGAATACACACTTTTTATTCAACACCTAAAAATACTATTAGTGAATAATTGCGTATGTTAAATGGAAATTTTAAAATACTAACTACAAGATGTTTGACCTAATCTTTTTGATTCCTGACTCGAAAGAATTTTTCTTCGACTTAATGCAGAGAAGGAAATACCTTTTCATTTACATCCTGCTGCATAAGGTATGCTTTCACAGCTTCTAAACAGTGTAAAGTATTAGAAAATGTAAAAGTTTTGAAGGAGTTTCATTACCCATTTCTGCGTCAGAACTCTATTCATTGGCTCAACAAATCAACAATTTCCTCAACTTAGTTGCACAGATAGGCAACCAGTCATCAAATGTAACAAAATTGTTGTTAAAATCTTAAAATGAGTTGTGGAGTGGGATGAGATAGGAAAATAATTTCCTGTCCTATTCAAAACTCACACGATAGGTTACACTCATGACTCATCTGCACCTGTAAAGTCTAATATTAGTTTGCATTTATTCCGGTTAAAATATTCTACTTGGAAGAAAGTTCTTTTTTTTTTTGTTCCAAATTTAAAAAAATATGTCATTTGAAAAAAAAAATTGAATTTTTTTCAAAGACAAATAAATAAAATTTCAGCTGTTGAAATAATTCGTTAATTCGGGGTTTATATTTCATTCAATATGGATTTTTGTCTTCATTTTATTGGAAAAGAGAAAAATTCGTTAAATCGCGAAATTTGTTAAGTAGAGATTCGGTAAATCGGGGTCCGATTGTACATTAAAAATTAGTGTTTACGTAGACACTAACAAGAAAAAGGAATTCATTCCCTCTGGCCGTGCGGACAGTGCACAAAGGAGGAAGGAATAATAAACTCATTTAAAAATAATGAAAATACTCAAAATTATATTTAAATAAAAGATAAATGATTTCCTTTACTTACTTCTGTAACTATGGAATAAATAATATTTTACTCAGTTCTTGCGAATATTTAACTGTGGATATAGATTATAACCTTAACCGAATTAGCGGACTGTCCACTTGAAATTCAGATGTAAGGTTGTCTAATAAATTCAAGAACACAGTTGTTACAAATGAATCGAATTAATAGCATCAAATAGATCATTAAAAACTAGAATTTCTCAACAAACATAAGAATTTTAACAAGAGCAAGGTTTTAACCATGCTAGCTGTATTCCATGATTCACACAATTCAATTCAACAAAATAGCATGAATAAAACAAATAGAGAATAAACAGAAAAATCTGTTGCCAGATATTTTACATGAAAATAGAAATAGGTACAGTTAAAATATAATTAAATAAATAAAAGATAATTAAATACATTGGAGTAACTTCAGTTCCTGAGCCAACATTTATTTATTCTTTCTCTCTCTCTTTTTCTAGTTCTCAACATAAAAATCAACTTTATATTAGTTCTTAGTTAAAATAATGTCCCTTTGAAAGCTTATTATTGTTTAAGCACCTAGAAATAAAAGTATTTTTGGGTATGGATCCTCTTTTGTACTTGCGCAGAATAATACAAAGTCTACGTTCTCACTATTAAAATCTTTGATTTAGGTTATTTATTTTTCTAAAATGGCAACAAGAGGGAAATCGATAAGATAGGTTTTGTTTTGATTCAACTTCCGTGTGAAAGCTACTTGCATAACAAGAGAATTATGAAATGAAACAGGAAATATCGTTATTTAATGTGGTTATTTTAGATTATCTCTCAAATTCGAGTTAGAAAAAGGT
>BMAO01033969.1:0-21643 GCA_019973975.1 Trichonephila clavata
TTGGTGCAATTATGGCACACCTTTACGTTCCTCAGGAATTGTTAAACGATGCCTTTCTACAAGCACGCAGCTCAAGAAAAACTCATCATTTTGGAAACCCGCGAGCCCAAAGATTGCGCTCACATTGAACACCATCCTATGTGTGCTTGTGATTCCTCCTGTCAACTGATTGTTCAGGGGAAAGTATCATTGTGGCTCGTGACCAACACATGTGAGTGGTTATCCCTGTTACGCTCTTCCCAAAGAGTGCACGTCGGATGAAATTGTTATTATTTTGACTTGGCTCACTCGACATCAATTTGGACCTTTGCCACTGCATTAGAAAATGGCTCTTTGGTCCGTTATCTCACTCCTGACGTTATCTTTGCTGTGCAACCTCATCCTACTTGTGACCAATGTACCAAACATACTTTGGTGGGAGAACCGTGTTTTGCTTAAAAAGTATTGTGCTTTCAGGTCAAAACAAAGGTCCCACCTTAGAAAGTGTCTTGTAATGTCTCGACCCAGCAAGTATGAAATGCAACACGCTCTGCGTTATGCTACCGAACATACCACCCAGTATTTATTCGATGTGTATCAAAAACGTTACCCCCATTATTTTCAACATGTGGAAATACAAATAGTCCTGCCACTCGCCAAGATTACTATATTCCTCCTTCTCTGCTACAGAGTGTATTGTGGTAGATAAATTTACTTTACGGAATTGGGATGTAAGCGACTCAGTTGCTTTCCTTTCAAATCGAATGGTGTACCATGTACTCGGAAAGATGATATACAATGGACTCAATTAGCCAATAAATGGGTCCTGTCGTGTCAACCCAGTTGCCGAGAAATGACAACACCCATTGATGCGGAATGGTGGGGAACACGTTGTGTCATGGTCAATCCTTTGAAAAAAGTATTGGCTTCTTTTCCCGAACAAATATTTGGTATGCAATCGAAACATCCTTTACATGCGGGTTTGGATTGGAGAAATGGGCACATTTATCTCAATAATAGGTATTGTCAAGCTTATGGATTGGAATTTGATGGAAGGAATGCTATTCTTTGGTAGATCAAACCATTGGGGAATTTTTCTTGGGAAAAACCGTCTATCGAGCCTTAAAAACGAGTGCTCTTACACCTCCACAGAATCCACATTATCCTCCAGTACCTTCCCATTCTGCAGTTCCACTGGAAGTGAATCTGAATGATACCATTTCATTACCTGATACGTCTCAGGTGGCTCGTGAAGTGACCGCAGAATTATTTGCTGATTTTGGAGTGGATATTGCAGCACATGTCGTGGAAAAAATATTACGGAAAAAGGCACCTCAATTGCTGTTGAAAGCGGCCGGCAACCTTCCCATCCAATCGGCATTGACACAGGCTGTTTTGAATCAAACGCTCTCCCTGTCGGTAAAATCATTAGCCACAGCGGGCAAAATAATGGCTGGAGCTTCCAATATTTTGGCAGTTTACAGTGTAATATCCGTTATTTTAGATATTGTGGACCCATTTCACTACGAAAATGTACTTTGGAGGCAATCAATAAACGTTTGGATTTGGTGTACTTTCAACGAAGGAATAATTTTAATCCTGAAGTCACGCCTGAAATGTTATGGGATAATCTTTTGGAAGATGAATCGGACAGGTACGAATTTATGGCCAATAAAATTCAAGAATATTTGAATGCCCTTCAAGCCAATGATAAAATCAATTATGAAACCACATTGCCTGTATTCAAACATTTCAACATGTCAAAACAAAATCAATATTATCAATGGACACTACATTTGGTGATTGTTTTCATGATGGTAATATTGGGAATGTTGTTTGTACAGTATGTTCATGTTTGGGCTGTAATAATTTTACTGGGTGTAATATTGTTGGAAAAAAACATATTAAAAAATTAAATTTTTTTTAAAATAATTATTTCATTGTTCTTCTCTTCTTAATTGTGACAGTTGCATTTCGTGGTGTAGTGTCCCGTCTAATTGGATGTGTTTTAGAGCAATGGCTTAATAAATAACTGCATGCTTTATTGGGAATTCTACGGACAGTAAAATCCCTATCATTATTATGAAATGTTAGTCTGTGGGGTGGATAATCATACACCAATTCACGTCTAGAGTTTCCCCAATCCAAGTAGGGAGATCTTTGAACTTTAAGTTTTCTTTTCTGTCGCCGTCTATTGGGTTGTCTGTTTGACGGTTCAGGACTCGGAGAGCGACTTCTGGAACTGTTGGAAGCTGAACTTGAAGATCTGGAACGATTTACATTCGCTGATGGACTTTGAGATCTTGAACGATGTTGACCAGCTGTTGCAGACCTTCTTCCTTTCCTACCAGCTGGACTTTTTCTCCTACTAACACGAGTTTTTGACCTCTTAGCAGCAAGTCTTGTTGAACGTCTTTTAGTAGAACGACCAACAGTTTGGTCTGTTGAACGACTTCTGGAACGGGCAGTAGATTTTGTACGATTTTGTCTACTAGCAGATACACTTCTGGAACGGGCAGTAGATTTTGAACGATTTTTTCTACTAGCAGATACACTTCTGGAACGGGCAGTAGATTTTGAACGATTTTGTCTATCTAGAAGATACACTTCTGGAACGGGCAGGACTGGGAGAATTGGAACGGCCTCTAGCAGATACACTTCTGGAACGACTTCTGGAACGACCTGTTAATCGACTGGGACTTTTGGATAAACTCCCTGAATTGTAGCCCTCACTTGAAGATCTTCTTACGGAGGCTTGGTTACTGGTCCGTGAAGGGGTTGGAGGTGGTAACGTTGGAAAATCGTGAAAAACGTTTGTCGGCAGGGTGTAACCTCTAGGAACTTCAAGTTTTTCGAAATAGGATTCTAAACTCAAATTTTCAATATTGATATCATTGGCATTACTCATATTATACCTTATCTTGTTTACTGATCCTTTATTCGGTAAACATTTCCCACCCAATGCTCCAAATTATACATGGTGGCTGCTTTACAAGCATCTGTTAATGTGTTGGGTGCCACGTATTCAACACCTAAAAATGTTCCTTTGGGAATTGAAAACGTTTGGTGGATACATCCCGACTTGTAAAAAGGAATCAGGGATAAAATATTTCCAATCGCTGTCACGTTTCCATGCTCAAACGTTTTACAAAACAATTTGTCCAAACAATTTTGAACAAATTGATCAAACGCTTTTCGACCCCCGCTTTGGGGAAAGCAAATCATCCACTTTTTCACAAAATTCTTATTGGCCAACATGTAATCAAATGAATCCCAAATAGCTAAAAACATGTGAAAAGGACTGGAATATCCCGACAAATTGATAAGAACATAGGTATTGGGAGTATCCAAGGCGCCATCTGCTCGTCCAGAAAGTGTAACTTTATGTATAGCATCCACTTGCACTTGATGGATGGAAGGAGTTTGAATGGAATGATCCTGAAGGGAAAGTAGCTCCTGAGTGTTACGAGCCAATTCAGAGACATTGAGGGTATGGAAAAAACTGACAAAAGTCCAGACATTTTCTGGACGAGTTTTGTAGGTAAAATGACTTGTAAAAACTACCATTCGTGTGGCTTGAGCTGGTTTTTCCAAAAGTTGATGAGGAGTTGGTTCCAAAACAACATATAAATCACATGGTTGAACGTGGGTGGGTTTCACCACACGAATGCGTTCATCTGGAGTACTAGAACACAAATAATAGGGAGAGTGAATAGCCACGTTTAACTGAGAATCGGCAACGAACGCATCAAAAAGAACTCGGGGATACCGTCCAAGGTTTCCAAAGACAATGACGTAATCATGTCGGAGAATAAATTGAAGCAAGTCTTGTACAGAAATCATTTCAATGTACTTGTTTAAAAAATTTTTTTTTAATGTTATATAGAGTAGGTCAGATTTGCGTTGTCATTAAAGCTCTGTTAATGAATACGTCTTTCTGAATGCAATTCCAAAAGGCGATATTTGCAATTACCATTTAATATTGCCACCATTTCCACTATTCGATTCAGTGCAACATCAGCTTTCTGGTCGTTTCGAACCTTATCTTCATTCAATTCATCCATCAAATCTTCTACCGACTCTCGATCATTGTAGTTTATTTGGGGAAAATCGCCATTGAGTCGTTTTTGCCTCACAAATTCACCCAAGTTGAATTTTTCTAGTCTTTTTTTCCGATTGAGAGGTGGCAACACTCGAGCATTTAGGTAAGTTTTGGTACCTCCATCATACACGAGTTGAGAGCAAGTTTCACTGGGTGTGATATATATCCTCTGTTTCATTCATAGCATGTTGAATCTTCTGAATTACCCATTCATTATAAAACTTTTTTAAATCAGGTTTACAATAAGTGGGAAACGTTTCCCGAAAAATTTCCTGAGCTGTCGTCTGTTCTTCTGGCTGTAAATTGATGTAACCAGCATAATTATTAAACATTCTTTGGAAAATTTCATTCTTTTCCAAAAGTTTTTTCAATATATCATCGGGCGTCACAGAAGTAGCCATCTTGATTATGGATTCCTTCAAATCTTTTGAGATTATTTTCCACCGGTTAGCCATCAAACCTATTCAACATATTCACTTTGAGCCTCCTACAATAACGTTAACCTTTGAAGATGAAACAAAATACACGGAAAAATTTGATTTACCCCTAAGGTTATTTTTAATCAGTTTGCAAGATGTGCAATTTGAACGGAAAGAGTTGACTCCTGACTGCATCTCCACTCCTTTAGGGTATTTCAAATTATTGGGCTGGAAACCCGGAGATGTAGCCGTGTTTCAAAGAGATAACGTTAAATTAGCTATTGTATTTTCATAACAGCCAAAATATCGTCCATTTTTTCACATGTGTAACGGTATTTCAAATATTTAAATATTGTAATGGAGACTAGGGCCATGAAAATCACTAGCGTCAAGACGATAAAATGTAAACGAAAATCAGTGGAGCGAGATTGGATGGTCAAAACTCCAATAGAGTACAATAACCCACCAGCAAGAGAAAAAATACCAAAAGGTTCCAAAGAAGAGACTGTCAACTTCATAGTCGAGTTTTGGCAATGGCCAAGTTTTCAAATACTTGATTCCAAAAAGAATCGTGAATAGCAAATGAATTTAGTAAATGGGGTTTAAAAGGTTCTATGTGAGGAAAAATTTGAGCAAAATTTAGGACAGTATCTTGCTTATTGTTCAGAGGTTCCTGAGACAGCCACATTTTCAATTTTACCCAAAGGTGATCCCATGTGGGGAACATGCGATTCTTTTCAGTGGTATATTTTTCAAAATATTCTGCATCCAACTGACTATGTAAAAATGAGTCTAGTCCAGCGACAGTAACTCTCATTATGTGTTCGGCATTTAATCGACCTTCCATTTTCAAAAGTACTTGTTTTATTTAAAAAAAAATTTTTTTTTAATACTTAAAGTCATCACAGCTTTGAATATTATTTTTGCTTGCAAATCAAGTGGCCATGGCTGAAACTAACGTTCAGTTGTTTCCCGAAGAAGAATGCAAAATATGGGAACAGCGGATAAAGACTTCTTTTCCAGAAACATGTTGCTCCTCTCCAGAGATTTGCTCTACATTACGGCAAGTACGTGCTTTGGATGAACCTCCGACATTGTTCAAATATTGTAAAAACTGTGGGGTAGTTCAAAAGAAATGAACATTTATGCGTAGTAAGCTTTTACTTTGGATATCCATTTTGAAAAGTTGTCCTCTGCCCACTTACCCACAGATTTTAAGTGGTCGTCATTGTGAGTCGTCATGTACATCATGTAAGCAGTTAATCCCATCGTCAATACAATCAAAAGTAAAAATATCCATCGTCCCGTCATGGCAGCCACAGCACTTAATATACAATTGACATAAATTGTCGTGTACAATAGTACCCCGTTCACTACGTGGCGTTTATCCATCTTGTTTATGGTTTGCGGTCAAAGGCAAAATCTGGAACCGTATATTTGACATTATAGGTGGGAAGAGTAATCGATTTTTTGGTAAAATCTTCTTTTTTCACTAGAAATCCACCTCCAAACCTAGAAACTTTTTTCTCGTCTTCTGTCCACACGACATCGGGTGGATGTGTCACCCGATATTTGTATTCAATGGCTACACTTTATCCAAAGTCTCCAGTTTAAAGGCATTTGTAGGACTTAAACCTGCCAAAGGAATATCCATCAATCTATTGTCCATCTTGATGCGATTCGGAGGTGGAGTAGTGGGTAAAATACATTTCACTTCGTGCGCAGGAAACGTGATAACCGAGTAAGGAGGAAGTAGTCCTTTCATGTCAGCCGGTACACAGGCCCACCGTTTATCATTCACCTTGGCAATCCCTTTGGTATCGGACGAAGGACAAAACACAAAGGGTTGAGATTCGTCGCAGGTAGCATACATTATTTGGTCAAACACAAAATGTCCCGTCTCCAAATGTTGCCCAGGTTGACATTTCTCATCTCTAGGTACCTCTTCCACTTCTCGCTGAGCCCAATATAATGCCTTATAGGAAATGGGTTGTTTCACCAGACGGCGGTCTGTTTTACGAAATGTGCATTGGGATGCATCTCTCAATTTTATAGAGAAAGGAATTTGAGTTAAAAAGGGATACAAGACGCAATCGGGATGACTGCAAGCATTGTACGTTTCCAAATAGACTGATTCGGGATCTGTGCAGGGTTGAGCGGAAGGTATTTTATTGTAATCCCATGCCTCCATCCAGTTGTCAAGTCGTAAAGAATCCAGTTGAAATAAATCAATTCCTTGAAAAGAGAAGGCATGTTTTACACGCGGTCGACACACGACTCCATCAAAAAAATATTGAGGAGGACATGATTCCACCTTTTGTGTATGACAATCAAAATAAGCTCCTGGTTACCCGATACAACCACTTTAGAAACGGTGCTATTGCAGGCAGATTCTGCTTTGAATCGTTTAGGATGAATATGTTGCCCGGGAGATAACGCAACACGTTTTCGTAGAGTTCCTTTACATTTAATCCCAGTGACTGCATCAAATCTCTCTGAAAATTTCCAATTCCTCACGTGTTTGGTGAATTCGTGCACGGGGACCACTACCAAAGGATCATCCGATTCCACATTGGTACAAAATTCAGGGATTTCACAAACACGTCCATTAAATACCTGGGGTAAATGGGTCAAATTATCACCAACGGATAAATAGGGATCCCATGTTTGAGGGCATTCCACCACTTTGACCACCCTATCATTTTGACATTGCATATATCCCGGAAAATAGCTGAATGGACCCTGTTGAACTTTGGGTGACGGCACCAATTGATGGTCGGGGAGTCCGACACAAGCATTTGATTCACATTTGGGGGAATCAAAGTATCGATATCCAGGTGGACAGGTTTCAAAGTGAGCTTGTCCATGGCGACAAACCAATAAAGTGTTGAAATTTAAAATTTTGGGTTCTGTATGAAATTGACAGTAAAGACTCTCGTCCTTTTTATTTCGGCAAGAGTCATGTAGAAAAAATGTATTGGGTGGGCACGACCATCGAACCGCCTTTTCATTTTGACACTCAAAATAATGATGAATGTCGTATGGGTCTGAAAATTGCGTACCATTGACTTGCCCCACACATTGATCAATGGGTTGGCAGTGAGTGGCGTGAAAAAAATGACCCGGTGGACACATGTGCAAGTTTTCAATTTTTCCCTGTTGACAACTAAAATAATAAACTCGTTTATGTTGCAAGACGGTCGAAGCATTGGATTCAAAGGAGGCAAGCTGTGGAAACGAAACGAGTTTATCTTTTTCTAAATATTCATACAAAGCTGGACCTGTGGCAGGCACATGACTGGCATCTGGTTGCTTATAGCAAGCATCTTTAAAAGTAAATTGTTGGTTATGAATAATATAATGATCCGGCAACTGAGCTTCCCATTCTACTTGAGAATTGACTAAAAATTGAAATGCAGATCCACGAGAAATGAGTTGGTGAGGTGGAATGACAGGAGAAGGATGTAACAATGATTGGGGTTTGGAAAAAGAGGTAGTGTTGAACCACGTCATGTAAAAAAATACAATAGGAATATGGCAACTGTAAATGCTTTAAAATCATTTCAAACTTGTTTAAAAAAAAAAAATTTTTTTTTAAATATGTATTTATTCAGCATTGCAGATGTTGTAGAGCTATTAGTTCAAGATGTTACATTCTATTCGATGGGAAAAGATTCCTTCCTCTGGAAAGCGATCCCATCAACCAAACATTCTTCATGTTAAAGTTACTTTCTTGGATGAATCTGGTCAATTGGTACAAGTCATTCGTACCTATGAACAATGGATTGGTGTTTGCACCAATAACATTGACAAAGTTATTCGAGCCTTGGAGCATCATTTTCCCGATTGTAAGCCTATTCGTTACACCTATGTGGGACTCACTCGAAAGATTTTGCCCTATTTTGAAGCTCGACTAGCGAAAAATAGATTGGATTCCCCCCAAAAACATTTTTACAAGGTCTATCTTCAGACATGTAGTCATGAAATTGGACGATTTTTCAACAAGTACAAAATTTGTTATTATGACAAGACAGATTGGTTGGTCCGCTTGTACATTGACTTGTGCCTCAAATACCAGACTCAAGGGTTTTATTATAAATGGTATACGATTCACGAGAAGGTGGATTTGGTAGATTCTTTGGAAATGCATCCCGATCAAACTCATGCACCCGACTGGACTATAGGAGCCTTTGATTTGGAAACGGTCCCAATGGATGGTGCCGATCGAGTCCCCACGGGATTGAATGAAACCGATGAAATTGTCATGATTAGTTTGTATAAATGGAATCGGCGTCAAGGTTTACGGTCGTGGCTCTTGTATCGTTTGCCTTGTGATGCTCCTCCGTTGGAAATGGACCGAGCTCATGCTTATACGTCTGAACGTCAACTTTTAAATGATTTTCACGTTCTGATTCAAGATTGCCAAATCTTGACTGGCTACAATATCAACGGATTTGATTTACCATGTTTGTTTACCCGTTTGCTTTGGTTGCAAATGTATTCCATTCTACGACAGTATTCATCCATTCTCGTGGGGACGACCATCGTCACCACTTTTCAGAAAAAAATGGTATTGGATTTGTATTTTTATTTTCGAATTTTTTCCAGTTATGATTTACCCGGATTCAAATTGGATGACGTAGCACGCATGAAATTGAATGAAGCCAAAGTACCCGTCCAATCTACCGGACTCTGGTCTTGGTACACACAACCTCACGTGACGGCCCATTTGCTTCAGCAAAATTCGGCTGAAGAATGTTATACCCTTTTGAAACCGCGTGGTGTCCCTCCGAACCAATTTGGCACTTTTAAAGCGTATATGCAATATTGTTTAAAAGATTCCTTTCTAGTCTATCGTTTATTTGAAAAAGAAATGGTATTGTCCTTTTTAGTAGAGCGGGCCAATTTTACTGCGTGGAATGCCGTTCAAGCCCTCCATATGGGTAATTCTAGTTTCCTGTTGGAATTGTTTAAAACGTATGGCACGTGTTTGGTTTTTTTTGTCAATACTCATTTCTTAAAGAGTCCAATTGATATTCAAAAGTATGCCTCTGTCTTGGTCACCAAAAACCAAACATACCAAGGAGCTTTAAATTATTGCATTCCAGAAAAAGCGTACGAAAATGTATCTGTGATGGATTTTGCTAGCATGTACCCTAGCACTTTATTGAGTAGTAATCTATGTTATGGAACATGTACCATCATGACCCGAGAAGAATGGTTGGCGTGTCCTCCTGCTCAACAGTTGACGAGTATTGCTTATCGTGTCCACGGGGAACGTGATTTTGAGAACGATACCTTTGGAGAGAGTCCCATATTTCACTATCCCCCTTTTAATCCTGAAAAAGATGCGTTTGCCATCGTCATTAATAAGCAAACAGAGGCATTTTTACCGCATATCGTAAAACATTTCATTGATTTGCGTAAACATCATCAGGGTAAATACAAACAAACTAAAGACGTGTATCATTACAATGCTCAATTATGCATCAAAATTTTAATCAATTCCCTGTATGGCGTCATGGCCAATAAGGATTCATGCTTGGCCTATCTACCCATTGCCATGACCATTGTCACGTTGGCCCGCTATCAATTACTAGGCTCATATCATTATTTGAAACGTTTAAATTATCACATTTGTTATGCAGACACAGATAGTTTGATGGTGCAACATTGGCCCAACAATGATTGTTATGCCGTCAATGATTACTTAAATTTGAAACATGTGGAGCTCAAATTTGAACAACGGATGAAGCGGTTGCTCGTCTTGTCCCGAAAACGGTACATTTACGAGACGCAAAAGGGAACGATTGTGACCAAAGGCTTTCAAAAACGCATTAATGAACTCATTGAATTTATATCGCAATTGGTGTTGGAAAACGTGTGGCACTTTATGTTTTCCATACCCTCGAGAAGGAATCGTTTGCGTGGAGACAAGACCATTTAACCTTGTCCAGTCGTGGATGGATTTTATGGGTTTACATTATTCAAGAGGCCCATTACAAGTGTAGAGATGCTAAAAAATATTCCATTTACCGAAAGACGAAGCATTTGAGTGATTACAAATCAAAAAGTTGTGTGGCTGTGCACGTTCTCCAGAAATACCCCGAAAAAGCAAATGATTTTATTGAATACACCTATAGTCGAGCCGATGTGGCTCAGCGAGAGGCGAGTAAATGGGTAATGGATGCTCAAGAATGTCAATGGGTCAACTATGAACAATTATTTATGAGTCAAAAGAAAATGTTTTGCATGCTGTTGAATATGGCTTTTTGGAAATTGCCCGAAGTACCTTTGGACATGTGTGATAAGGTCCTGAACACGCAACGATGGAAGCAATTTGTACAAGCCGAACTGTTGTTTTGGCACAAGACACGAGCCCAAGGGGAGCCTCAAAAAATAGTAATGTTGGTGGAAAAGGGAGTAAAATATACATTTAGTTTGAATGACCATATAAAAAGAAGCCGGGACGAAATGTTTGTCGACCACCCAACAAGAAACAAAAAATGAAGCATTAAAAAAAAATTTTTTTTTTTGTGGCTTTAAATATTTGATGTTGGACTAGTCTGCAGCTTATGCTTTGAAAAAGATTCCAACACCCAACCCAAAGCTCAACAGACTCAATACCATCTGTACGTAGAAAAAGAGTTGTTTATCTTTCAAATGGTCTGCTCCTGTCTTTGAAGCCGATTCAGAATAAATTGCGTAGGTAATGTATCCAAAGCTCATCAAACTCATCAAAATAACTACCAAGAGAGCAGTGATCAAAATTGTTTTCAGATTCATATTTGTGTTTCTTTATTAAGCCATCACGTACAAGATTCCCAGCAACACCATACCAATCAAATTTCCAACGGTAGGTCCTACAAAGAGTATTCGATTACTGATCCAAAACTTTTGAGCTTCCACCCCTTCGTTTTTATCGCCTGCGTAGTACTATCTATCTCGTACAACGTAGCGTTACTCATCTGATACATGACATAACTTTGTATCACAACCGATA
This sequence comes from Trichonephila clavata, assembly GCA_019973975.1. Taxonomy (NCBI): domain Eukaryota; kingdom Metazoa; phylum Arthropoda; class Arachnida; order Araneae; family Nephilidae; genus Trichonephila; species Trichonephila clavata. Next base: position 11,504 of record BMAO01033969.1, read on the forward strand.
CCACCAACATCACCAAAACGGCTCCAATGATTATGGTTTTGATTCCAAATTTCATGATTCTTGTTTCTTATTTTTGAAAGCAAGTAGTATGGCAGTCCACGCTCTGATTCATACCACCGGAGTTGTTTTAGACCGACAGTATATTCCTTTAGAATTGGGCTATGTGGATGTGACGGGTTATGAAATTTTCTTTCAAGTGACGAGTCCTTACTCGTATTCCGAGGCCATTAAATTATTTCCTTATGCTCGACCGGATGCCATCATGACGACTTTAAATGGAACGCCTCTGGCCAATATTTTGCATTTTTTACAAGTTCGTTACCAACAACTACAAGCACAGTTTCCTCACACGGATATTGTGTTTGGTTGCAAAGGAGATAGTTATCAAATGGATATTTTGAGTCAAACCAGGCTCCCTCATCTGATTAATGTGGAACTTTGTGGTGTACCGTCCCTAAGACGGCTGGCTCTCATGTATCCTCACCTTGTGCCTGATCCATGTCCGTGGCATGTGAAACCCTCCAAATGTGCTCGTTATGCTACCCGTTTATTGGCACTCTACATGTTTCAACAACAGGGCATTTTGCCGTTCGGCCATGTGTAATTTCTCTGTCAAATGCATCACATCGGTGGCAACACAAGAAGTGTCCTCTTCAAGAGGACTGGATGGGGTTTGCCACAAACCATCAAATTGAGACATGACCAACAAACGTTGAAAGACATTGACCACTTTAGGAGGTGGAGACAGCGTAATAGAAGCCTCTGGGATTGAACCATCTACAACAGTGACATTTTGTAAAAAACTATCCAGTTTCTCGTTTTTATGATTTAAACAGGAAGGATATTGTCCGTTTAAAAATTGATCCAGAGCCTTTAACACAAGTCGTTCAACCGCTTGAGACAAAGCATGGTTGGGCCTGGAGTGTACAAAGGCTTCCAAAAGTAAATCCGAATGAAAATGGACGGCATTGACATATTCGGAAGCTGGAACTAAATACATGGATAAGGGATCCACGTATTCTCCACGCGCTTTACACGTTACATCATACAATCGAGCCGTCCGTTTCATATCTATGGAAGATGGATGGGGTAAAGGGGCCAATTCTTTGGGAAGAGGACGTCGTCTCAGAATCCATTGCCGAGCCAATTCCCCCCAAAAACGAGGTGATTGGTATTGAAAAGGGCCTCGTTCGTCCGGTTTGGAAAGGATCAAGTTTAAAGTGGTAGTATCATTTTCCGTGTCCAACGTTTGCAAATCCTTTCGACGAGCAAAACATGCCAACAATTGATTGAAAAAGGTGGTCATGACTCTTGTACGAAAAATGGGTAAAGGTACATCTTTTTGATCTTGAAGAAACGTTTGATCCAAGTAATCCATCAAGACATCTAAATCGCCTTGAATTTGATATCGAAACAGGGTGAGACCACCATACCGTATCATATCTTTCCATTGAATACCATCGGCTTCCAAACGACAAATGAGCTGATACAAGCAAGGAGGAGGATCTAAAATGCATGGACGGGTGTGTCCAAACAAAAGCTGCTCAAACCATTCGATCAAGAAGGAACTGGACATCTTGATTCCAACGACGTAAATTCCAATGAAACGGCTGAGGTTGAGCTGTATAATACATAATCAAATTGCGTGCCATAAGACAATGAAAAAGTACATGGACATGAAAAGTAAAATGTGCACGACAAACATTTTTCCAATCTTGTTCTAAAAAAAAAATTTTTTTTTTTTTAGTGAGCTGTGATAAATATCAGACAAGAATTCAGCAGAGAGAAAAACTTCAAAATGGGAATCAGCAATTTTTGCATGTTAATTAATAAACTGCACGAACCCAACGAAGAACCTCCTTCTGTTCCCGAACCTTTCGATTCCATTTTGTATGATGTTCAATCCCTGTTGCACGTTGCTCTCAATACTGCTTTGGAGACTGATGAACCAAAATTATTTCGAGAAATGTGCCATGTCGTCTGGTGTAAACTGGTTCATAACCTGAATATATTTTTATCTCATGCTTCTCAGGAACGCCTCACCCTCATTTTATCCTTTGATGGAGAAGGGGTTCCTATGAAATGGCCGACTCAGCGGGAACGCAGGACCAAGAAGGATGGAGCACAACGCAATGTGTCTCTTCAAGGCATCTCTAAATATCGGTCCGTTTTATTTGGAACCAATATCATTGCTCTCAAGGTTCAACATTATCTTGTGGAACGGTTGAAACGGTATCATTTTAAACATGTTCAACACTTGACCGTCATTGTGAGTGGATGTAATGTCCCCGGAGAAGGGGAACACAATTATTTCACATGGCCGAAGCTTTGCATCCCGATCAATGCCGACATCCTCTGGTGGTGAGTGAAGACCAGGATGTGTTTGTGTTGAGCCTCATGCGCTTGGAGCGTTACGATACCATTCAAATTTACCGTTATGGAAAATATTATCCCGTGACGCGTTTGGTGCGAGAATGGCTCCCTTATCCCGTGATTCACTTGGAAATTTGTTCCTTTTTGTTTGGAAATGATTTTATTCCCGCGTTGGTGAGCATTACTCCCAACAATTACCCCACTATTAATCAATGTTTAATGCTGGAAGATTTTTCAGAGCCGAGCCACGATATTCCCATCACACATCCCGTTTCCATCGTGGCCCGTTTTATTCAACAAGTGAGTCAATGCTTACGCTACAAATGTCCGTCTCATTTGGATGCTTCTCTCGTGGAAGGGTTTTGGATCTCCTTTTTATGGCTCCAAGATTATTACACTCTATCCTCCTTTCCCCAAAAATATTTGGAAAATTCAATCTATGATCAATTTGATCGTAACATGCTTCTCACGGCCTTATCCACACCCCATTTTTCATGGAGTTGCTATCAGAAAGCAGAGACCACCTATCGGAACACGACTCGAGAGCCTGTGACTTGTGAACAAGCCGAACGAGCCGTGTTTATGCACGAGGACGTGGTGAACCTTTTAAAGGTTTACTGGACAACTCCAATCGATAAGGCATGCGTTGTATTAAAGTTGACAAAACGCTCATGACAATCACACTCACCAATACCCCCAAAATCCATACCCACTGAGATTGAAATAATTGAAAAGGTAAGAGGCGAAAGGAACCAAAAATAACTGTTTGGGCTTTCTGAAACTCTAGTCTCCGATCGAGTTGAATGAGGGCCAATACTGGTTCGGGAGCCAATACCACTTGAGAATCGTGATTAAACACAATCAAAGAATGCTCCCAATCCACATTTTGTAAAGATTGTACTGGAAAAGTCTCAGCATAAGGATACTTTTGATAGACGGGTAAAGACATGACATGAGAGAGTAATTGAGCGGTAAAAATCATGTTTTTAGGGTAGGGTAAAACCAAGCGGGAATGAAAAAAGGTATCATTGTAAGGTATCCATGGGTCACTGTATAAAATTGTTTCTAGACTCATTACTTTGTTTTAAAAAAATCAAGTGATGGATATTGCTTCTGGAGCCCTCTACAGGCTGGAAGAGAACAATGCAGTTGGGAGTGAAGCTTTGTACATGAAGGAAGAAGCGATAGCTGTAAAAGATAATTTTGAAAGTGTGCAAAATATTGGAGAGGAGCCAAAACTATCCAAGAGGCAAAAGAAGAAGCAGAGAAAATTTGAACAAGCCCATGAGAAATACGATATAGCAACAAAAGGGAAACTCTATGATAACCAGGAACAACAAAATGATGACAATGTGCTAATAAATTATTTAAATGAGCAAGAAAAATATCAACCAGAGGATGTTTTAGCGGTGGAATCAAACAATCAGCCTTTGAATGTTTCAGCAAAGGAACAACCGATGGATGTTTCAGAGGAGGAAAATCAAGACAACCAAGAGACAATGAATATGGAACAGGTGCCACAGGCTGGATACAGCGGTAGTAAACGAGGACTTGAAAATGAAAATGATTCTACAAAGAAAAGAAAAACAGTTGCTAAAAAATATCCTAAAGGAAGCAAACTGAAATATTACGATCGTTTCCGAAGACAAATTCGCCATCAGCAACGTTTACGGAGTTTTATGCACCTATACCTGGGAACGCCAACAATAATGGCTGAAACGTATGGCTGGAAGTTAAAATATTATCCAAGAGATGATTTAAAGTTGAAAGAGCCACTTGAAAACGAAATGAAGATTGATACGTGGAAATTGGTAATGCTTGAAAATACACCCAGAACGAGCTGCCCTACAATAAAATTAAAAAAAAAATTTTTTTTTTTACATTATGTTAAGGTTTATAAAGGTTTCACCGAGCTACAACTTTCCATAATTCTTTTTTTGACATTATTGAATCTGTGAATAAAGTGTAGTATTGTCTCTTCTTATTCAACATGGAATATTCTCAACTGATCATCAACACTTTAAACGTTCCCGTCTTGAAAAAAGCCATTCATGGTATGGCCGCTGAATCTGGTATGTTAAATCTTGTTGATCCTGACTGGGAAAAGAAATTGAAAGATTATCCAGTGCATCGTTTGCACGTGGAGAAGCAAGTTTCCTTTTCCAAAGGTCATGCTTGTCATGTGGACAAGGCCTATGTCAGAAATATTGCTAATCCTCTCAATTCCTACAAAATCATTGTAGTGGCTCTCATGTCGTGTGATAGAACCAAATCTAAAGATTCGGAAGGACTTTTCGGAGATTTAAACTTTATCGCCAAAGAATGCCCACCATTAACATTAATTGGACAAGCCATGCGAGAAACTGCACAACATAAGTTGCATGATGCAGCGCGGTTATTTAAAGAAACGTGCAGCCCAGTTTTATGTAACACATGCAGGACTGCCCACCAAAAACATCATATACCTTGCGACATCCATCGAAACTGGTGTGTCATGACTACACGCATGTTTGATGGAGAAAATTTGACCAATGCCTTCAAAAAACAATTGGAGCCTATTTTAGAAGGCATTGGAACCTTTTTAGCCATTTGTCAGTTGCAAATTTATAGTCGTACGACATTTGGAGAGGACAAGTACAAAATTGGGGGAAAGATTAAAAACATTATCATTTTTCAGGAATCTGCCATTCAACCTCCTATGGAAATGACGTTTATACAAACGTATCATTACCAGCTGCAATTGAATATAATCAGGAACTAAATGAAGAAGATACCCAAAATGTGTATTAATTAAAAAAAAATTTTTTTTTTAATGCTTTAAAAGGAAGAAAACATTCACAACAATTTATTTTTAAAGTCAATTTGCTGAAGTGTAGGTCTCGTACAAAAGTCTGTAGAGAGACCAGCTATGGTACGTACCGTTTCTGGGTGAATTTGAATCATTTCCATATTATTTTCTCGAGATACCAGCAAGGATCCTCCTTCTCCCAAAGAATAATAAAATCCCGAATTGTTGGGTCGAGTAATAAACCATTCCATGCTCACTTTTTGACCTTGCTGTTGATAACGTGTCCACTGAATACATTGTAACCATTTGTAGGGTTCCAGGATATCATGCACTCTTAAAGTGTTGACTGATTTTAAAGGAGTATTTGGCATTCGAGGTGCATTCACTCTAGTAAACAAAGCATACAAGTCCATTACGTACGACACGGCCACACGTTCGCATACCAAGAGTGTATATTCAAAACGTTGCTGATCATTGACCAGAACCAAAGTAATCACTTTAGGTGAACAATTGGGACAACCATGAGTCACTCGTGGGAATTGCCCGTCTATCATGTGGGGTTCGACAAACATGTTGAATCCTTGACTCCGAGTCAACAAACGTTTCCTTTCTTGGTTCACGAGTGGTTATTAAATCGTCAACATGCAGTGATTTTGGTGGCGGGTGGGCCTGGATCTGGAAAAACATTTACCGTGACGAGTTGTCTAGATCGTATATCGGTTCCCCAATTACGTATGGCTCCCACCGCTCGAGTGGCACAACGTATTGGAGGACAAACTATTCATTCGGCTTTGAAACTAGGTTGGACACCTGGTTCAGTCTTGCATACATTAGAAAAGAAATTACAACACGAAACGGATGAGGCCGTGTGTTTGGAAAAAAGTGCAGTATTACTGGAAACATTTGATTGTCCCCGTATGCCCGATATTGTTGTGGTGGATGAAATTGGAATGGTGAGTTTTTGGTTGGCACATTGCATCATACAATATTTTTTCCGGAGCCCGAAACCCATTTTATTTGTAGCCATGGGGGATCCCAACCAATTGAGACCAGTGAAAACAAATCACAACGTATTTAGCGTGTCTCTGGATATACCCATCATACGCATTGATTTAAAGGAAAGTAAACGTTTTTCTCCCGAATATGAGTCCATTATTCAACAGTTGCGTTACTATGTGGATACGAATGACGAAACGGGTTTATTTACCTACATTTGTGGAACATTTCCCATTGTGGAGCATATTGATACAACCGTTTTACAAAAATGTACCCGAGCATTGGCCTATCTGAAATCCACCGTGGAAGCGTACAACAATTTTTATTTGAAACGTTTGATTCAAGGACCACGGATCCGTTTATGGACCAGAACGAAAGAAGGCATGGGTACAACCTACGTGGATGTAAAAGTAGGATGCCACATATTTATTATTCAAAATGGTGTATCTTTAGCTTCAAACGGCACTCCTTTAATGTTTGAAAACTATAATGCCGAACAAGATTGCATTGAATGTATGGATCCTGTGAAAAAGGTTATGATACAAGTGCAAAGAAATTTGAAAGGAGAATTTCCTATTGTCGTAGGATTTGCCGGAACTATTCACAAATTTCAAGGAGATACGATGGATGATGATGCAATCGCCATGAACTTTAATGGAAGTCGAGACTTGAATTTGGTGTACACGGCTCTGAGTCGAGTAAAATCTATAAATCAAATTGTTGCATTGGAATTGTAAAAAAAAAAAAAAAATTTTTTTTTTAAGTTTAAAGTTTAAAGCTTGATGCAAGCGCCATCAAGTGCCTACATCTATTGTCTCAAAATATACTCAACACAGTTTTGATTGTTGGCTTGGCATTCCAATTTTTATTTTCAAGCGCATCATGTCTTCTGATCGCTGGTACCAGAAGCTATGGAAATCTTTTACGAGAATGTTTCGAGTTGGAGAACAGAAGCCATTCCCCCATGTTGATATGAGCGATTGTATGGAAGGTAAACCCTTGTCTGACACATCCCTTCAAGACTGTTTATTCAACCCTCCACCGTCCATCAAACTCTACAAAAGCCCTTGCCCATATATCCCATGACCTGGCCCATTGAACGACTGAAAGGAAAACCCATCTTTCTGCAATTGCCCTGCGAAAACCAAATTAATTATGAACGTTATTGGAATAGAATGTCACTCAATTGTATTCCAGAGGAGGAAGAATCTACCCGTTCTAAAAAGGTCGAGCTGAAAGATGCCAGGGATTGCGCTGCAAAGAAGAGTTATGAACTTTTGAACCTGAAAGATTCCAGGACAACTTTGCAAAGGTTAAAATTGTATGGGGTTGTCCAAAGAGGAACCAGAAAGTATTCTGGAAGCATACATACGTAAACGTAATGGAAGACTCGAATGTAAATTGAAAAATCCCGAGAGTGAGGATTGCACAAAGTATGGATTTCATAACGTGTTGTGAAAAACCATTCATTTAATCAAAGCATTAGTACATGCACAATAAATGTTCTCTCAATAAAAAAAAATTTATTTTTTTTATTTTTTTAGCTAGATTGTAGCCGAGTGCAAGACAATTTCATTTTGAGTCGTGTCTTTGGGATCTGTTACAGATACCAACAATGCCACCACATATTCACTGATGGCTTTCATTTGTTGAGTCATTTGAGCTTGGAAAGGATGAACCAATTTAATACAGTGTTCTTCCTTTTCCAACACTTGATGAATACAATGCAATAAGACCTCATTTCCAATTCAGCATCATTTTCTTCCTTTTTGACACTGTTTTGATACACTTGATACGCCCTTTTCAAATGTTCATTATGTACTACATTGTTCAACATGGGTGAAATGACCGTTTCATGCACATACCGACAAGCCCCCCCAAATATCATATCCATTACCGATTTAATTGCTTTACTCTGTTTTACATTCATCAGAGCTTGAATAATAGTCTTGGAGGCTGCGTACATGCACATAAAATTATTTTCCTGGCCATTTTTACGGACCGTTTCAATCACTGCTTTTCCCATTGGGATTTGATGCATTAATTTTTCCATATACATGATAAAATATTGCTTTTGAGTATCCAAGAGTTCCCGATTAATAGAATCATTGTCTGTTTCTGTTAACCCTTTTTGCAAATCTTGCAAAATATCCGTTTCTTCTCGACGAGCAAATTTAGGGGAAGGAATTCATCGTCCGACTCTTCTTCTTCGAGATTTCGTTTCATCTTGTCTTTTCAAAAGGTGGGCTCATTATTGCTGTCACGATCCCTTTTCTCACGGCGATACAAGGCATTTTGCTCATCGATAGGATCGTTGCTCATGTAACCTTGCTCCAACATTTTCACGACGGGATCGTCCAAGAATGGGACCATCTGAGGATTTGCTAAGGAACGATACGTATCTATGTCGTACTCGGGGGCAAAGTCTAGCGTCCAATCCCCTCGTTCATGTTTCAAAAGAAGGCCGTTGAATCGTGGATGTTCAGCATACGCTCCATATGTGAAATGTAAGGGATTCGATACATACCGTCCTCGGTATGGTTCAGGAGCGTCTTGATCATTTTTGCCAATATAACAGGCTGGGAAGGTGTATAATAAATTAAAAGCCCATTCAGAAGGTAAAAATATGTCCTTTAAATGTCGACTCATGAATCGACACCATTCCATTTGATTGGGTTTTCGCGTAAAAGTAGGAGGATATTTTGCGTAAAAGGTTTCGTTGAAATTAAACTGACGAACTTGAGCCGTAAAAGGGTGTCGTTGTCTGAAAAATGCTTGCATGTAATCGTACGGAAATTCTTGACCCACTTGCAACTTTCCACCTTGAATGAAAGAAGAGAGGGGAGAAATGACATGGGAAGCATTAATTTTTTCGTATTGTAAAAAGCTGACGGCAGGCTGTTGCATCAAATAAAAATAGGTGACCACTTGCACGGGAATGGGTTTTTCCAAAGGAGTTTGAAACACACTCGCGCAAGCATTGTATCCAGGTCCTCGAACGTAATCTGACAAACCTTCGATACGTACTCCAAACTGACCCAACGCCGGATCACATACACAACCGATTCCTTCCTCATAACGAGCCTTTTTCAATTGTTGGCCTGTAAAAGCATCAAACGTGCAAGGTCGTTTAAAACACTTTTTGTTTTGATGGCGTCTCAAGTACCCAGCGGTAAATCCGTCTGAAGGTTGAATATAGCTAAAATGCACTTCATCCGGTTCACACGATTTGTACATCATACGCTCTACGACCGGTAGTTTTTGACACGTGGGTTTGGGTTGGTTAAAGGCCACAAACCCCTCCAAACAATCACATTGTTTCGTATGTAAATTGTAATGTCCGTACGGTTGACACGTGACATCCACGTCACAATTCCCCCATAATGTTTTTGATGGATAAAATCGGGATATTTGCAAATGCAAGCCACCAAAGATTTGCCCTGAATGGACACGAGCGTCCATTCTCCCGTCAGAGGATCACATTCTTCCCCTCGCAAGAGTTGAGGAAGGCATGTTTGATTCAGACAAATGTGATGCGCATCACAATCTTTTGTGTCTTGACAACTGACGATTGGGGTCGTGGAATCGTCGGCCGTCAACAAGGGCCATTTTTGAAGGGTGGGAGATGGTAACTGCCATGCATATAAAAGAAGAAGGAGAGAATACAACAACAATAAAATCCAGTACATTATGCTTTGTTAATAAATGGGAATGGTTCGAAGCGTTTTGTGACGATATTCCAGCCCAATGTTGGGTCGAGCTGCATCATGAGCTTGTAGCCATCGTAAGCAAATCCATTGGGTTTGCATATTTTGAATCTTTATTAGAAATTGCTCTACACTAAACATGTCTTTATATTTACCGAATCAGTTTGGCAATACCATTAATTATTTTTTCGACACTTGCAACAATTCCTTGTCACACGAGTTTACTTTGGTATACGGTGGCACGTAAATGCGTAAATCATATTGTTCGTCCATATT
>BMAO01033970.1:0-21070 GCA_019973975.1 Trichonephila clavata
ATGTATTAATTAAATTTTGATTTAATTAATAACATGTATTTTTTTCTTAAGTTTTAAATGCTATACTCACAACAGTTAGAAAAATGGAAGTCTTTTAAAATAGAAGCTCTTACTAGCTGTCAAAAAACATTTAAGTTGATGAATTTGCCAAAATTTAATGGAAATCAGTAGTAGGTAGCGGTAGGTAATTAGTAGGGGTCTACCCAAAACTAAAAAACATGGCAAGGGGTCTATGAGACAAAAGTTTGGGAACCTCTGTACTAAAACAATTGCGACTAACTCAATATCATTATCAATACAGATTTCAAAAATTTTGGTAGTTCTGTAAATTGCAAAACTTCATTTCTGTTCAAAAACTTATAAAAGCTCAATTAAATCATGTTTCTTTCGTTTTTAACCAAACAGGAAGTACAATTATAATATTAAAACTTCTTCGTCTCAGAGAAATAAATTTTTATAAAATGAGGCTTAATCTTCAACTCATTTTTAGAATGAAAAGATTAAAGCCCCGCAATTACCATTAATTATAAAATGAAACTATCGTTTCAAAATGTATGATCTAGATATTTTTACCTTGAGTACCAGAAAGAAATTCATTGCAAATCATTATTCACCTATACCTTAAAAATGTCAAGTGTAAGGGGAGTATCAATTTTATAAATATCCACATTAATTGGCATATTTTAAATTAACATGGGTTATCAGAATTTAAATTTCAAAATTTACAATTTACAATTTAATTTTTCGAGTTAGAATTCAGTTCAGAGTTCAGAATTTAATTTTCCAAAAAGCAATTTGCTTGCTTATCTTTTTTAAAAACCCTTTTATTTGAAGTTTGACATTCTTTTTTTTTTTTTTACATTAAAAATGTTTAGATGAAATTGTGCGAAATTAATTAAAAATTTTCCACTTTTGAGTAAGTATAAGTTAGACTATCTCCTGGATTAAGATTCAAAGCAGAGAATAATTTGAAAAAGTAAATAAAGGTTCAAAAATTTTAGAAAAAAATGCTTTGCAGGAGTATATTGAAAAATATATGTAGAGAACTCTAATATAACTAAGTCGGTAAAAAAATAAATATAAGTAAATATATATCGGTGATAAGAGGAGAACAAATTTAAGTTGTTTCAGTATATTCAGAATTATCTAATACATAATTTATTAATATAATCTATTTTCTGAAATATGCGTGGTTAAAATTAGTTGCACCTTGGGGGTCTAGCTTCCTAACCACATGAATGTTAACCGCATTTTCATTTAACTCGTCGGAACATCTCATCTCGCTGTCCAACAAAAGAAATCCGGCATCAAGAGTTCAGTAAAAAGATAGCATATGGGAAAATTGTATGTCCTAGAAAGATTTTGTGGTGCCGTAATTTTTATTTTCTCTTCAGTCTTCATTCTTCCCCCCCCTCCTACACTTCTTTTATCATTCTATTCGGCTTTTCAAGTTATTTTCAAATAACCATATCCAACTATTTATATTAAACTTTTATATCCTAAGAGTTCAATAACTATGTAGTATTTTTTAATGACAACGTTGTATGTGAAAATTTGATTTTTAGAATCTCAGTATAAAAACTGAAGGTTGGCAGTTCTAAATCTTAAGTTCTTAATTTTGAATAAAAAGAGCTTCTGCAAGTTGAATTTAAAGGGACATCAAAATTCGATCTTAGATTAGTAATCAGATCTCCTGCATTTGAAATACACAAATGTTCAAAATTAAGAGAATTTTCCTGTTTTGTCGAATTTCATCACAAAAGATTTGACGATATATAAAAATATTGCTCCGAAGAAAAGATGCATATCTTGTGCGTCGAATACACAAGCGTGTACGAGTGTGAGGGCGGAGCTAGTCGAGTAACAAGATTTATAAGCGTGCGTGCCAAAATCCTCATTTCGTTTGCCAGTATATCTCATCAAATTTATTGGTGTTTTTTGCAGCAATCGATTAAATTAGAATTCAGACAGTAAAAATGAGTAACCACCAATGTTTAGAGGATAGAATGAGGTGGTGAATTGTGGTTAGGGTAGAAGCAGGCCAGTCTCAAATCCAGATTTGTAGAGAATTCAGTTTAATGCCCAGCTTCATGTTCAACTTATGGAAACAGTTTCAGGATAACGGATACATCGAGAGAAAGCTTGGACATAGTAGTCTAAGAACCACGACGACCAAAGAAGATTGTCATTTGTCCATTATAGCGAGCCATAACAGGGATGCTACAGGAATGACGCTCTGGGTAGGGCAATTGCAATTCGCAACCCTTCTTCGAGATCTATCCAAGACCTGAAAACAGAGTTGCTGAACGAGTGGGATTAATTACTGCTGGTACTTATAAATTCCCTTATTTCTAATATAAAATTTCGATGACAGGCTTGTATTTCTGTAAGAGGGGACTATACCCCTATTAACATTTTTTTTTTCTGTTCTATTGTGCAACTGCTGTTTCATACCTTCAAACCCCGGTGAGTGTTAAGCTTGACCATGCGTGTGTATTATAATCGTTGAATTGTTATTTTTTTTTTTTTTTTTTTGCATCACAACCCTGTGTACATATCAAATTACACGTATTAAAACCCGTCCAGTAATTCTACAGATAACCGACCAAATCTGAAAATTCTCTTAATTTTGAACATCAGTGTATGTCCTTATACTGGGTGATTAGAAAGTTATGATTTCAAAACGTGCCGTGGCTCTAACTTTAAAACTACCTGTCGGATTTATTTCAAATTTTACCTGAACAATCGTGTGGCAATGGAAAATTTTTTTGGTGAAGAAAACAGCCTTACAAGAACAGATGAACAGCGGAGCAGGAACCAGAAGTGCACGGGGAATTGGCCAATTGCTGGATATGCATATCAACACGGTGCGTTAAGTCTTACTGATTATCTTACACCATTATCCGTACAAGATAACTCATTAGCAACAGTTACTACCTGATAAACAGGAAGCACGCGAATCATTTGCACTACGATTTATTGTTGTTGTTGTGTTTTATACTGAGATACATATGAAATACGAATGATAGAAAGACAGAAACTTGCAGTACAAACACAGAGAAGAATATAGATTTTTTATTACAAATGATGATCCCAGTATACAACAGAAGGCATGCGCTGATTTCCATTCGAGACAGGAATCCATTTCAGGCAAAAGTCCAAAATATTTTCCCAAAGATTACATCCCATACTCGGGGTTCGAGCCCCAACCCACTCGGTTACAAGCCGAGGGTCATATCCACCAACTACGATTTCTTTCCGGATGGAAATGGATAATGGATGGCTTTGGAATATTCTGCAGCCTGATGAAACCCATTTTCATGAAAAAGGTTCTGTAAATACGCAAAATTGCAAGATGTGGGTGGCTGAGAATACACTACCGCTACAGCCATTTATTCTTCATTCTGAAAAATTCATTGTATGAGAGTGGAGTAATGGCAGCATATGTCGTCGGTCAATTCTTCTTCGAGGAGATCACATTTGTTGGTTCTGTTTTCTGCACCGTTTCTGCCAAGTGGTATAAGGTCCTTTTGAGAAACCATGTCCTTCCGGCACTTTAACAGCGTCATTGTGTGGATCGCAAAATATTCATACAAGATGGTGCTCCACCGCTCATTGTGAGTCACCTGTGAAGCAGCTGCTGATCACTCATTTTGGAGATGATAAAATTATAAGCCGTCAACATATGTAAGATCCAACAATCATATAAGACATATAAGATCCAACAGCCATATAAGACATATAAGATCCAACAGCCATATAAGACATATAAGATCCAACAGCGTAGCTTTCACGTTCCTTGCGATTTTTTTTTTTTGCCTAGGGATACCTGAAGAATATTACAGAACAGTGGGTGGCTTGGGGCAAGTCTGGCAGACTTGAAGGCAAGGATCATGCTCCACATCCATACATCAGCACAGATACTCTCAGATCTGTTGTGGAAAGGGCTATTTTGGGCTTTCAACTAATAGCGGAACAAGGCGGGAGGCATGTATAATAATTTATGCAGTAATCATTCGAACGGTGTTTGTTTCATGAAGCCGCTCTTTTCCTCTTGTCACTATCATTGTTTTCGCTGTGAACACATATTATTGTCTTTTCACTAGAAAATTTGCCAATAACCATTTGAATCTATTGTTTTCTTTTGGCTAATAACATCCCCGTGTTTAACGAATCCAATATGACTTTCCCACTGACTGCACCACCTATCGTCACATTTTTGGACCATATTGTTTTCCTTCGCCGCAAACAAAATTCCATTACCTTACTATTGTTTTGGTAAAATATGAAGTCATTCCGACCAGTAGCTTTAAAGTTAGAGTGTTTTTAATTCCCAACTTTAATTACAAGCACCTCGTATATTTCCTGTAATATGTCTCAGTAAACCAAATTTATTCATCAAAGTTAATTGACAATAAATGTATAACAGATTTTAAAGATAATAATTTTATATTTTCTTTTCTAAGCAATCTACTAGAAAAGTCATTTGATTTATTAAGCAGATTTTTCTATCTTAGGATCCAGTCTCCATTAAAGGGTCTCCATAAGTCACCTATAAACTTGTGGGTTACGCAATCAGTACTTTGAATTATCTTGCCTCAAATCTCAAAGTGATTCCCCATCTCCTTCCTTAACCAGACGTCGGTATTTACTCATTTGAACAGTTAGTTTTGGAATGCCACTGAATGTTCTTAAAACATTACTAAAGCCACTGAGGTAAATGAACCAATGAAGCATGGAAATTGGCACGTGGCATTCAAAGCATTTTCCTCTAAATTTAAAACCGACACGGACGAACGCTTAAGTAATTAGCACTAAAAATTTTGCATTTTTGTTTCGAAGTACTAGTTTTACCTGTTTTTCCCAACTTTCCAAGAAAATCTACCAAAAATGTAAATTCTCTGATGAGACAGACAAGACAGATTGTTAATAATTCTCAATCAAAGAAACAGAAAACAATGGAATACTAAAGCTAAATGAAACCAAAAATTGTCAGATATTGGAATTTAATAAATATGGATGATGCAGTATTATAAACATTGCTGACTTGGGACAACTCTCTTATATATAATATATATATAAAAGTGGGGTTTAACCAGTTTAGTTTCTAGTTAACCTTCCACTATTTTCTTTTTATATTACTGGGCTAAATTTTATTGAAAGTAATGGAAAAAAGAGAAAGACCCCTTTTCAGTTCTGTCATACTGAAATCCGAGCAACAAATTTTTCAAAATTTTACCCAGTTATGTTCTGTAGATTCCCGCCAAAGCTGAACTTTTTAGAAGTTTATAATTTAGAAGCCAACTTATATATATATTCATATTTTAACGCATCAAAGTAGAGAAATTTTTATGAAAAATGCACTGGTTATTATTTCGATTAATTGTAACTCTGAAAATGTAAATGATTCAAAATTCCTAGGTCAGGCTCTGTTGAGAAAATTCCTAACTATGTAAGTAGGAAAAATATTACATAAAAGCATTTTCCATAAATTTTTTTTTTTTTTTTTTTTGCAAAAAATTCGCATTTAAATAGGCTTTTTTTATTATGTATGTTCTAATTCAAGTGACACTAAATGCGGGAAAACACACACACACACACTTTTATTCGATGTTTTTGAAAAATTATTGTTCCAAATATAGTCAGTAACCTAAAATTATTATTTCAAAGAATTGTAGATTTGATTCTTTTTTTATCATGAACTATTCTTCCACTTCGTAGAACCCATAAAATTTTGAACGTCAATCGAGTGACGAGGGCAACACCTGAGCTGGCACCTCCCTTCCCTAACTACCACACTGCACCAACTGAAGGATATTGAACCTCGACCGATTTAGTGTGCATAATCCCCGTCGACACGGTGAGTTTTCTTCAAGCGCAACAGGATTCGAACTCACGACACTCTGGCCGCGAGTTCGTGACCATAACCACTAGGCTATCGCAGCCACCAGAAGTAGCAAAAGCTTTATTAAAAGATGAAGTGAGCTTTAATTAGATATGAATTGTAGATGGACAAAATAGTAGCAACATGAAAGGAAAAAATAAAGGTGTAAAATCTAGAATAATTGCCCTAAATCTCACTCATTTTATGTGCCTTGCCTAGCACATTCTTTTAATTTTTTAGTTTTTTGATGCCGCTTCTAGTAGTATATCCTGTAAATACACTCATGTCCATAAATTAAGGATAATGAAGTTCAAGCAAAGAAAGAGACAGAAGCAAAACAAATTGGACTTATTTGTGAAGTCTATTTATTAAACAAAAGGTAAAGAGCAAAAAAGATGCTATATGTTTGACATAATTAATAAAAATTGCAATTTTTACTCCCTGGAGAAAATTTCAAAAAAAGAACCTTTTACAAAAAACAGTATAACATGGTTAGTAGGATGGTTAATACGGAGTATGTCTCCCGGACGATGCAATACAGGCCTTACAACGCCTACGCATGCTGAGTATCAAATTATCAATCTGATCTTGGGGAATATTACACCACTCATTAAGCAATGCCCTTCGAAGTTCCGGTAGACAGGTGGCAGGGGGTTGACGGGCTGCAATTCGTCGGCCAAGCATATCCCACACATGCTCTATTGGATTCAAGTCCGGTGAGTATGCTGGCCAATCCATACAGGTCATATCCTCCGATTGAAGGCATTCGTCTACAATGTTTGCACGGTGAGGATGGGCGTTGTCATCCATAAACAGAAATTCAGCACCCATGGCGCCCCGAAACAAACGTACATGCTGTTCCAGAATGACATCCCGATAGATGTGGCATGTCATCGTTACACTCTGAACATGCAGGTCAGTTCTGGAACCAAGAATAATTCCTCCCCAAACGAGCCATCCTGCACCACCGTAACTGTGTCGTTTAATGGTGTTCTCTTGGTGGTAACGGGTACCTGGCGCTCTCCATATGAAAGTCCGGTGAGAATCAGACTGCAAACTAAACCTGGACTCGTCGGAAAACATCACACAAGACCACTGTCGCGGTGTCCACAATGCATGCTCTCTACTCCAGGTTAATCGCAGGCGACAGTGAGTTGCGGTAAGGGGAACACATCTGACAGGCCTACGAGCATATAGACCAATGTGTCCTAAGCGTCTGTATACGGTCTACCTTGAAACTGTCGTACCGGTAGCTGAAGAGAGCTGACGAGATAGGTCTGATGCTGTGCTCCGTCTGTTTCTTTTGGCAGTAACTGCCAAATACCGGTCCTCATTCGGCGTTGTAACTCGGGGGCGACCTGTGCTGTAACATCTACTAACATTACCATCATCTTGGAATCGTTGCCAAAGCCTTGAGATGACACTCTGGGCGATTCCAAGTTCTTCGGATACTTCCAGCTGGGTACGTCCACATTCCAGTCGTCCGATAATTCTAACACGTAAAAAAATCATCCAAATGCTTCCTTTGTGCCATAACTATACGGTTATTGCACTGAAAGGCTTTTAAAGCGCTTGTGAACAATTTTACTTCTTTGCCACCATTCTTTATATACCCCTCTCTTACACTCTCGTCATTGTGACGTACTATCCGCGCCATCTGGTGGTTTCCTGTAATTTGCATATTCTTCTTCAAGATATGTGTGATAATTCTACAGGTGAAATTTTTATTTTAAAGTTCAATTTCTGTGTGATTCTGAATTATCCTTAATTTATGGACATGAGTGTAGTTTGGGAGGATGTTACAATGTTTACATTACTTATTTTCTGCATCTTCAATAAAATGGACTACTTTACAAAAGCATTTAAGCATTTCTCTTAAACCATTATGCGACACTCTTTGGGAAGTTAAAATTGACTCGGTTAAAGCAGTGTAACACAGTTCGAACAAACTTGTAATATCCTGGAGGAATTTGTTGATGTTAATTATTATACTGCGATGTCCGAAACTAAAAGTCTATTGGATTCCATACAAGGAAATGCCAGTCCTTTTGTCATATGGTTTGCAATGCTGTCAAAAATTAAAACTATGAAACTATTTCGAGCTGAAACAATTGTCCTTGACTGGGCTTTTAGTTTACTTAATAAAATTGAAACTTAAATATATATATATATATATATATATAAATTAAGAACAACAATTTTAACATTTTTTTAGACAAAGCAAAAAAGCTAGAATGTAATTTGTATATTTAAGAATATTTTCCTGAAAAACAAATTTTCGGAAAAGAAAAAATTATATTCCGACGTAGCAGAAGATGAACATTTGTAAAAATCTGGCACACGCGTTATGATGGGAATATAGTAGAGCAGGGGTGGTCAGTCTTTTCCAGAGTACGGGCTACTTCTAATTTTTTCAAGGTGTTGCGGTCTACCCAGTATCAGTGACACATACAAAGGGCATGATAGCCCGTGAGGCATGAAAGCCCGTGAATTTTTTTCGATCGATTATAATCTATAGTACGTAAAATTTAGTTAAGTATTTGTTATTAAAAAATTTTTTCTTACGTAATGCTAATTATTTATTCAATAATTTATTTCTTACTGTTCTTTGTTTCCTACAATCGACAAAATGAAAAAAAATATGTTCGGTAGCGTATTGTGGTAGGATAGGAGAGTGGTAGATATTCGACCCTGGGCCACCGCACCCCCTTTGAAAAATTCACGAATGTGCCCACTGCCCAAGGTCGTAGGTGTGGCGAGATAAGGAAAATGCCAACAATATTTATTATAACTCTGAATAATATAAATACGGAATATATACTTACCTACGTAAATAAAATGAAAAACTACCTTTTTTTTAAACCGCGTTTAAAGCAAAACGCAAAATACAAACATAATAATAAAAGCCACAAATAGCCTAATGATGCATTTATTATCAAGCAATTCAAAATACATTAAAAAATAAAACATTTTCATCTAAAGTTAGTTCTCGTAATTATAATCAGTAGAAGACTTAATCTGCGTACTGTCAGCCAATCTTGAATATTTCTGTATAGAATTAAACTAAAAGTGGTGCAACAGCTCATGAGGGCCAAGGCTTACTGTGCCCATCTCAGTATGCGTGACAATTGGGCGCAAAGGTGCATGAACAGATGCCCCGATCAGGTGGTCAGCCTGAAGCGACTGTATACAATTTCTAACGGCTAATCTTCAAGCAGTCACTCCAAATTGTCTTGGCAGTCCACCGGTCGATCGCCATCGACGTAATGACCACCTCAAGAGAGGAAGAAAGATATATATACAGATCAAAGATTCTGTGCTATTTATGCCAAAAAGATAAGAGCATTAACGATCAAAGGGAAAATTCTGCAAAACACCTGAAAAGATCAGCTGAAAAAATGAAAGAAGTTTCTTTGAAGAAATTTAAAGATGTGTGAGTGAATTTCACAGTTTTGGTGCATGTACCTAAGATAAAGATCTATTATAGATGGAAATAACCTATTAGGGATCGTATTAGATTTAAAAAATAATCTTTACTAAATTGGTACCTCGACTGGAATTACAAAAGAATGCTTACCTAGAAAAACTCATCAAATAGCTACTACAACGATTACCGAAACAATTCCCCAGATTAATCTAATTTTACGGGAAAATTATTCTTAGTTGTGAAGGTCAAGGATTTAAGGTATCCTGTGAGCAATTAAAACTACAATGTAAAACAAAAAGATGTGCTTGTAAAAAAAGTAACTTATTTTGTAACTCGAGATGACTCAAATCAACAACGTGTTTCCACAAAAATTAATAAACCTTTTTTTATTAATTATATTTGGGGGGGGGGGATGTCTGAAATTTTACTACAAATATCCTTTTTTTTTTTAAAAAAAAATACCAACCTAATTTTCAAATTATTTTGTTTATTAGTTTCGTATAAATAATTTGTATTTGAATGACTAATGTTGTATTACTCTATATTTAATAATGCACCATATTTGCAAAGAAAACACTTTTAAACTCTTGACAATATTATTTCATCGAAACAGTTCAGGACAGTTTTAACATCTCCCGTGAATTGATCACATTCCTTAGGGATTTGATCAAATTCTTAATTTCATCATTTCCCTGCGACAGAGGCATCCCAATAGATAGTTTTCTCAGTGCCAGGAATCAAAATTTGAACCATTTTGAGCCTTCAGTTGCTTTTCTATACATTCAGGTTTTCCCCATTTTAAAATTCCTATATGAGTGCATAATCGATTGGGGTATGCATGGAACTGGTATTAATCCTGAAGAGAGCATCGGCAATGATACTTTCTTCCCCTTTTACATAATGAATATTCCTTGAAAATAAAGCAATATAACTCAACTGCCGTGCTTGTCTTGGTGAAGCTTTGTCTATATTTTGTTGAAAGGAAAAAAAGATAAGTTTGTGGTCCACATAAATGATGGAGAATCTCCCTTCTAATATATGCTTAAAATATTTTATTGCCATGTAGATAGACAAGAGAGTTCCCGCTGTATCTTCTCTGAGTATCCATCAAGGAACGCCAAAAGAAGCTTAGCGGATTTTATGTATGACGGCGCCAATGGCTGTATCACAAGCATCGCATGTGAAACATATAGAAGCTTGATCAGAGATGTACCAGCATTGCGATATGACATAAAGTGTCTTTAAGGTCTTTTAATGCCTTGTGAGATTCTATGATCTATGTCAGTGGTATTTTGCTGCTTATGCTTTTCCCTTCAATAATGACTTGCTGGGTTGCTGTAGCCTGGTGCAATTTGTAATAAAACGGTAATAAAAATTAACCATACCTAAGAATTTGAGCAATTTAGTGATTGACGTGGGCTCGGGTAAACATTGTACGGCTTCAACCTTCGATGGAAGAGGGTGAATTCCTGCTGTTGAAATTTAATAACTCAAAATATTTAATTTTTGAAGTACTTAACATTCTTTTAGAGACATTTATACACAAATCGTAGTCATTTAACCTTTGTAAGACTGAAAAAGTACTCGTGATGTGATTCTTCGTTTGAAGAGTCAATCAATATGTCGTCTAAATAGAAGAATACAAAATCTAATCCAGATAAACACCATATTCATGAATCTTTGAAAAGTTTGGGTCGCATTGCGTAAGCCGAAAGTAATAAGCAGAAATTTTTTTTTTCAAACAGCCCGAATGGAGTTGTTATAGCCGTCTGAGGAATATCTGCTTCGTGCACCGTAATCTGTTGGTAAGTTTTAATTAGGTCAATGGATGAAAAAATCTTTCCGCGTAGAACAGAATTACAGTCCGTGAGAAATGGCAGTGGATAGCGATCCGGAATGGTAACGTTGTTAAGGGCCCTGTAATCTCCAACGTGGCCTCCAGTCGCCCGATTTCTTTAAAGGGAGATGCAAGGGACTGACCCAACATTTTTAAGAAGGTCTACAAAGACTTTACTGTAACATGAAATAAAATTCCACTTTTGTTTCTTTCAACTTTTCTGACGAGAGTTTAAGGCTCTTGCGGTGACTGGAGCATCTTTAGTCTCAATAAAATGTTCTATAATACGACTTTGAGTTTTATTATTGATGAGTATTGGTTGAACAAGATAAGGGAATAGCTTAAAACTCTCTTCCTACTTGTTGAGTTCTATTGCATTTTATGTAGGTGGGTCGACATTATGGTAAGAGTTCACAAAAGCGTATTAAGGAAGTGATTCCGTTCACAATTTTGCGATTCTTGCTGCCCACCACAAGGTTAAAATGGGCTAAAAAGTCAATGCCTATTATTGCTTTGGTGACATCTGAAATCACGAAAGGCCAAATGAACGCTCATCTAAGCCCCAAATCTAATTTAAGAAACTTGTGCCCATAAGTTTTAATTTTGGTTTCGTAGGTGATGAGTCATTTTTCTTGCGGTGTGGATGGAATCACTGAAATTTCTGCGCCGGTAGTTAAAAACTACCTGCGTCTAGTTAAAAACTAGACATCTTTTCTTTTTTTCCTGAATTTAAAGACAGCACAGCTCCACTCCTTGACTCTCTGTCATCTGCGAGAGCTGGGGATCTAGTTTTCTTGTGTACGATTTTTGTTCTGAATAAATTACAGGATTTATCGCCTCTCTATAAGCCATATCAGCAAATTTTGCATGGTAAAAGAATACACCATGATCATTACTATTGCGTCTCTTGACGGAATTGCTCCGTGACATGGTTCCTAACCGCTGATTGCTGAGAACCTTCCTTTTACTTAATTCGTTAACTTGGAAAGAAAGTTGTGCGATTTATTCTTGCAGATTTACCAAAATGTTTTCGTTGTTAGAGTATTTAACTGCATCAACATTTATATATTTCGATTTTATCTGTCATAGGCACATTTTGTCTGTCATAGCTACCAGTATAGACAAGTCTTCAGAGCTTATTGATAATGTACTTGACATTTCAGTTTCTAGCCTTTGAAAAGCCAGGGTTGTTTTAAGAAAAGATTCGCTTACCTTATTAGTTGTCAAATTCCTCATTTCACATTATAGCTGAGAAGATTTTTTATCGACCACTTCAGCATCGGTTAGTAACTTTTTAGTCTTTTGAATTTCAGCTTCAGGGAAGAGGGAAATGAGCCTTTTTTTAATTGTGGCATATTTGCCGTCTCTCGAAACGAGCTGGAATTTCAGCTTCTATTGAGCTGACAACGTAATCATATTTTGTTTCGTCTGCTGTTATTAAAGCGTTTCGAAAATATGCTTCTGGTTAAAGAAACTATATTTTCGAATCTGGCTTCCAAAAGGATGGGGGTTTAATACTTACTCTAACAATGATCTATGAAGAATTATCTTCTTTTTCGCTTTTCATTTTCTTGATAAATACTTGAGTATGACAATCACCAATGAAGCGTAAATAAATTTATCGCTTGCATCTCTCTATGTTTCCGCAGTATTATTAAATGAATAAGGAGTGTTCGGAACAAATTTAATTCTAAAGTTCTGTGGGCTTCATCTACCAGATGCTGGGCGTTGGTGGAAAGTGATTCATTCATCAGCCAGTAAATTAAAGAAACTAACTTTATTCAGAACTGCCGAGCGAGCAAGCACACGTGATTGCTTCACCCGTTTTATATACAGAGCTTAGTGACATCACACAACCTCTTCACAGTTACAAAAACGTGGTGCCATGCAGCCACTCATTAACACAAATTAGTACTATTCACAACAAGGAGGAACTTATCTGCAGGTTAAAATATGTTCAACATTTATTTACTCCTTTTGTGCAAATCGAAACTTTTCTACCATTGTCATTCTAATAAATATGATATTTAACCAATAGAATAGAACGTTGCCAACCAATAGAAGATTCAACCGCTACAAGTGATTTGTGTTCTGATTCCAATCAATCATTTCTATCTGTACAAACATGTTTGTTCAATTGTTTATTAACGTTACACTCTGCTACTACAGGAAGAAAATGAGTGATGAACCTCGTAAATATAAACCTTTGTCAAGTGACGAGAATGACATCTAAGCAGCACCCCACTCTTATTTATGACCAAAAGAAATCTGAACAGAAAACCATTGCCAAAACCCATTTTGTTAGGCGAGTCTTTCCACTGGTTGTTATTATTCTTTCAACTGGTTGTTATTTGGGATCATGCCTTTTTGTAATAGCTTTCTATGCCATTTTTTTCTGGATAATTACTTGAAAATAACTTCTCGTCATTAAAAGTGTGATGTAAATCAAATCGAACTCCCTACACTCTGTTTCACCTCAAGTTGGCAGCATTAGGAAGGGTACGATGACCGAATTACAGCCGCTGACGGGTTACTCTAGGAGAAGAGTGTGACTAAACGAATAAATATCGCCATATTTGGCGAGTGGGGGGAAAAATGCTCGTGAAAATTTTTTTTCATTAAAATTGTAGGAGCTGGTTTTGGGGGGGGGGGAATAGTATAAGCCACTTTTTTAATGGAGATATTTATGGACTTACGTTTCACTATGTTTAGAAATATTGATGAATAAGCTAGCAAAACTTTTCTCGAACAAAATCTCAATAGTTCTTAACATATTGATAGCAATGTTTTTTAAATGAAAAAATTCCGTTAAATTGTAATTCGTACTTTCATTAACTTGGTTTTTTAAATGACTTAGGCCACTTTCAAAATAAACGGCTCATTTTTCTTTAATTTTCATTTATTACATCCGTTTATAAAATACAAATTTCTATCTTGATTTTTAAGAATTAATCTCCTTTTCTCGGTTATTACTATTTTAAATCCGTTTGTAATGCCGTTTTTGTATGTTAACTTAAGATATACAGAAGCATACATTAAAGTTTTGGGATTAATTTGAAAAAAAAATTATCAACATTAAAACTTATTTTCTTTTATAAAATTTATAGTTTATCTGAAAAAAATATATATCTCGATGCATACTTCAAAAATTATGTTACTGACATTATATACAAAGTTTATGTATTCAGTTTAATATGCATAACATTTAAGGAGAAAATAATTTAAAATAACTATTTAACAAAATTTATTTATTTTGAAATTTAGACCTATATTTACTGTAAAAAATTCCATTAAAAGTTTTTAAAGGGACAGTGCTCTTTTATCAGGTATTCCTAAATCAAATTATATGTATATATATATATATATATATATATATATATATATATATATATATGTGTGTGTGTGTGTGTGTGTGTGTGTGTGTGTGTGTGTGTGTGTGTGTGTGTGTGTATTTAACACTTCATGTAAGAAGCGCTTAGAATCAAAATGTAAGCATAACACAAGAAAAAATTTACATTAAGATACTTCGAGAAAAAAGCTAAGGAGCTCTTTATATGTAATGTATATTTTTAAAAACACTGTCAAAAAAAAAAACGTTAAGTTTGATTTACTTAAATAAGATGTGCGATTTAAAATGTTAAATAAAAAATTAAAATTGTGGAACTATTAGCCTGTGCATTAAATATTATATTTAAAGCACAGTTTCCAGAGTGAGAGGCGAGGACCCTGTTCCACGTGTCACTCCAAAGTATGCAAAATAAGTGTTTACATAAAAAACTGTTTTAATAGTTGATTATGTATACACTTATACTGCATTATTAAAGATTAATATCTTAATTTTTAAACCATGATCAAGTGACGAGGACGACACCTCTGGCACCCTTCTCTCCAAACTACCATACCACGCTAACAGGAGGACATTGATGATATTTTTTTTACAAGTCATCAGCACTCATTATTTCTGAATAGCTATCCGAAGAGTCACTGTTCACAGATATAATGAAATTTTGATTCTCCCAAATTTCATCAACAAGTCCATCAATTTCCCACATCTCTTTCTCTTTTTTGATTACATGATTGATGCAATTCGCCCAATTTTGAGTTGACACGTTCTCTATTCCCTTTATCACAAGTTCCTTTATTTCGTTAAGTTTAAAAGTCTTATTTCCTCTCGCAACATAACCTTTTACTTGGCTCCAAATCATCTCAATTGGATTGAGCTCGCAGTGATAAGGGGGTAATCTTAAAATTTTGTGGACAAATTTTTTTGCTATTTCTTCCACTTTGTAACCGTCATATAAATGCTTTACTTCATTTACTTTCTGCAGAAGCTCAATTTTTATCAAGTCTTGGTTCCATGCAACTTTCTTTTGTGACAACCACTCTTGAATAGCACTTTTTTTCCAAGAACTTGTAGGAATTTTCTCCTTTTTCACGGAATGGTATGGGGCGTTGTCCATTACAATAATGCTTTGGGGCTTTAATTTTGGCATAATAGTTTCAAACCATGTTTCAAAATGGTTACCATCCATTTCTTCATGGTAGTCCCCAGATTTTTTTCCAATAAAAATATCAGCAGCATCCGGAACAAATCCTTCTTTGCTTCCAATGTGAGTTATTATAAGCCTCCTTCCTTTGCCTTTAGGCGCAGTCAAACCTACTGTTAAATTGGAAGATGAGGCTTCATAACTGCTTTTAATAGTTGTGTCTTGCCACCAGGGCCGCCGCGTGGGGTGGCAAAATTGTTCACCGCACAAGGGCGCCTGGGGCAGGGGGCGCCAAAATTTATAGTACTTATAGTTTTTTTTTTAATTTAATGTTACTTACATAAAAGTTGTTGATAAAAATACTTGCAATTTTGCAAATTTTATATTTTCTTAGCAATAAAATAAGATTTTATTTTTTTAAATTTTATATCTTAATGAAATTTAATTTTGTTTTCGTTTCTGCGGATTGTTTTCGTTTGTGTAAAACAAAATTTGATTCCCGATACCAACAATAAAAACACGTTCCGTCTGGAGTTCGCTCTATTATAAGGAACGTGTTCAAAATCTAAGAATTTGTAACATGTAACAACAGAAATTGGGAATGATTTGTATCGGCATAATTTTTTATTCATTTTATGCTGAGAAGATGTTGTGGCTCAACGTCGTTGTTTTGTTTGCTTTTTTTTGTTTGCAATGATAATATATATACAATTTTAAAATTATGTAAATCGCTTGGTTTTTCTTCTCCAAGTCATATTTTGCTTCATGTATACTGTTATTAAATTGTTCTCAATACTCGAAATAAAACCTTTCTCGCAGCGTTTCTCAAACTGTGGGGCGCGCCCTCCAGGAGGGCGTGATAACCCTAGTTGTTGCGCGAACGTATCGCGAAAAATCGAAAACAAAAGATTTAAAATAATTATCAATTTGATAAAATAATTTACAATTTAAAATAATTACAAAGTAAAATACGTTCTTATATAATAAAAAATAAAATACACATTCAAACTGATATAATACGCACTACTTATAAATGTATCAGTTCTGCACAAAGTATTTGATAATTAATTTATCAATATTCAATTAAAAACAAGTTCAGCAGTTACTAGTGACTTTCTTGGGCTTGTCATATACAAAATTTATTTACAAAACTTAATATTTATCTAATTAGTGCGTTTATAATTAAAGTCGTATTGCATCGTAGTTTTACCATCGAAGTACATTATAATTGCATTCAGTACATTGCTACTGTAAGAAGTGGGGCGCGATGAAAATTATGACTGAAAATTAGGTCGCAAATATTGAAAGTTTGAGAAGCACTGCTTTATCGCTATCTACAACACTCTTTTTGGAATCATGAATTCCTTTAGATTCTAAGCAGGATATCTATAAACAAGGGCCACCGAATTTGCGATTTCTTCCAAATTTAAGATATAAATATAAAAGGTTGCAACATAACTGTAATCGTCGCAATTCAGTTGAAAGTAATTTCGAATTTGTAGGGATTTTACTAAATTCTTTTCGTTGTTTGTTCAGTGTTGCGAGCTTTACTTTTTGAAAAGCTCTTGTTTTTTTCAATATTTTCATATTTTTGTAGACTGTTATTTGAAAATAAACTTCAAGTTCCATGAAAAATCTTACCATACTTATTATTACATCTTAAGAAACCTACACAAGAAGCAATTCCTTCCTAGATACATTCTATTTTTAAAAACAATATGATTCATAATAAGCTAGTTTCCTGTTTCAATATTTCGCAATCTTCTCGTATGATGTAATTTTACTGATGTAATTTTGTCCCCCTCCTCTGTTCTTTTGCAGATATGTTTTTTTAAAAAAAATAATTATAATAATATTGTATTAAATTTTCTTGCTTATGCATATTTTTGTATCACTTCCTGTCTATCTCGGTGGACCATTTTGTAGCTCTAAGCCCTCTGTTGGATGTGAGTTCGATTCTCCCGAATAAAAATTAATAACTAGGGATTGATTCTCCAATGACGTTTTATAGCGTAGCATTTCGTTTCTGCTTCCTTTTAACGTCACTAAATACTCGAGCACATGCAAATTCTATTATATAAATTATAAAACTAAAATTTAGATTGAAAAAAAAAAGAAAGAAACCAAGTGGGTGCGTTTAAGTGCAAACAACGCCAAGAAAGAAAAGACAGTAAGTAAAAACTGTAGCTTTGTATATATTTAAAATATTCCCATATTTTTATATATACTTGATAGAATTCAACCAAGATAGAGAGCCCTCATTTTTTTTTTTTTTTTTTTTTTTTTTGCAACAGGGCCTTTAAATATGTAGACGCCACTGCTTTCAGGAAATCACTTTTTTTCAAAAAAAGCGAGAGAGAGAGTTAACGCAATTTTAAATCCGTAATTTCTTCCATTTTACTACAACTCCACTTTACTGAACTGCAAACGGTAATTATGAATTTACTTTTGATTTATTTTGTATTTTCCCTTGAGACTTAAAAAAATGTACAAACATTTTTATCACATTAAAATAAAATCAAAACATATATTTATTATTTGCTTTCCTTTACAAAGGAGGCAATGAAAATAATGTCTAGCTTAATGAAATCTAACTAAAAATATTTTTTATTTTATTAATTTTCCGTTTTACATCAGCTAATTTTAAGATTTTCGTCTATATTTATATATATATTTCAATGGACATTTATAGTACTTTTATGTTGATTAATATGCACAATACTTGTTTTCTTTGCTTGAATACATCTTCCAAAAACACACTTTTCAATGGAAGAACAGTTTTATAAAGTTTAATTATTAGTGCAAACATATGAAATTCCAAAATGTATTACTTAAGATAGTACTGGTATTGAAGTTTTTTTCACGAGTTGAATTCCTAGCATTGATTGCACTTGCATTGAGCTATAGAAATAAAAATAAATAAATAAATAATATCTATAATATTTCTTCATTTTTGAAGGAATGGAAAATGTTATGCCAGAGTGTAAAACTTGATTTAAATAATATAAAAAATATTAATTGGAGCATGACAGTCTTAACGCGACTGTTGCTGGGATGGGGGACCTTTTTCCTGGAAGCTCATATCAATTAGGTGTCTGATACTTTCGATATCTTGTGTCACTAACAACTGGTTCTTTCTTGAAAAAAAATTGCTTTCATAATAAATAAGGAAACAAAAGTTGATTGTAAATTAATGTTTACAACATGTGTTAAATGATAGAAAGGCTGGTTAATATGAAATGTTTTGCCTTAATTTTGTAGAATTATTCTTTGTTGAAAACTTAATTTACTTTTTTGTACAACGCTTGTGATGTGATTTATATTTGCACAATTCATCATATTCCGAATATAACGCTATGTATGTCTTGTATCATACAAAGATTTAAAAATTCTAATTTATCGTAACCAGATTATTCACTGAACAGTTGGTTACTGAAATACACACATTTGTGTTAAAATTATTGTTATTTTTTGAGAAATATATTACTCTGGAATACCCCACTCATATCGTAAAGCATTTGAAATTTACTTCAGATCGCAAAAAGAAGGGGGGGGGGAGTTTTTTTTTTCATTTTTGAGAATTTTTTATTTTATGTACACGTTATCTTACTTTTTCATAGCGATAGAGTATGATTGAAAAACATTCAACTGATATACAACAGTTCTTCGAACATTGTACAATCTTAATATCTTAAATATACGCCAATATAAAACAAAAAGTGAAAAGTTTACAAAAAACTGTTAATGTACGTTATGGAACAGTACGACTTTACAAATAAGTCAAATTTATTTTGCTTCTGTCTCTTTCTTTGCCTGAACTTCATTATCCTTAATTTATGGACATGAGTGTATAAGGCAATATAAAACAAAAAGTGAAAAAATTACAAAAAAGTGTTAATGTACTGAATGTACGTTATGGAACAGTACGTAATGTACATTAACTTTTACGAAAAAAAATTCATGTCAAGCATTATATCTACACAATATTATTTTTTTAAAAGAGTTGAATAACAGTTCATAAAAAATGATACTACCTTTTGAAGGTATATATACGATGTAACTTTCCAAACATACAAAGATCAAAAAATACTCTTACATAAGTATTACTACATAAATTTTCATTAAATTTGTAAATTTTTTATGCATAAACCTACAAACATTGCCAAACAATTCAACCAAATGACAAATAAATTGTAAAATTAAAATTTTAGAAATTCCTCTAACAATCAAACTGAAGGGAATTTTAATGAATTGCAATCATAAATATTCATAGTATGTTTTGTAATTATTAAAAATTTCTATGAAAACATTAATTTACAGGCAGAAAATTTGCAATTTTATAAAAGAGAGTAGCTGAGTACCTGTAACACAATATATATTTTGTACAGTTTAAATTATATGAGTATTTGTATTGAGTTATGAAATAAAAAACAGTACGCGTCAGCACCATAGCTTAGAACAGAGGATCTCAAACTTGTCATGTTTTTCTATCTGGGCCCTTGCTTACTTAATATTGAATTTTTGCAAATTCATGAACTTCAGATGTGTTTTGGACAGTTGGTATACTGTGGTAGCTCACTACTATTTTAAAAACACATTTACTTTTCTATCTGTAGTAAAGTGTTGCGTGAAGAACTATAAAAAATACATGTTAATTCTAAACATTTATTAGATAAAAGTTAGAATTTAGTACCTGTTACACAGAATAAGAGAGTAAAAACAAATGCTTTTATGACGCTTTAGTTACAAATTTTTAAAATTTAGCATAAATTTAGTTAGGTTTTACCTTAAGCCTCCTCGGTTATAACGTCCAATCTATTTTTTTTCATAAAAAGAAACAAATTAAGAAAAACTTTTATCTTTCAAATTAACAAAATAATTCAAAAAGAAAATTTTTATTTATTTCTATAAAACCCAGATAAATCTTACCCTTAATTGGGCAGAATTTGATTTATCTATTTCTGATATACAATTTCAATTTCCAAATAATAATAAAAAATACTAATAATTATTCATTAAATGTTTATAATTATTATGTACCTGAGGTGTGTGTGTGTTTTCAATATTTCAATTGCTTATAACAAATGCTTTTTAGTAATTTGTATAAATATTGGTTTAATTTACTTAAATATTTTGAATCAGCAGGAAGAAGAAAAAAATTCACACTAAATTCTGAAAAATAAATTTTCTGAAAAAAAATATTGTTTCTAAATTTTTAGTTAAATTAGCTTCTTTACCTGAATCTTTATTTAGTAGCAAATGACATAAATGGGCTTTCGACTTTCAAATAATATGTTGAGAGAATATCATATGATGCATTTTGTAAATGAAATGAAAATTAATTTTTTTTTTATTTAGTGCAATAAATTTTTTTTAGAAACATGTTCTCAAAAAATTAACGGATACTAAAAATGTTAAGGAAAAGGACATTGATG
>BMAO01033971.1:0-41440 GCA_019973975.1 Trichonephila clavata
GAACCATTTTTGTTCATATTTTTTTAATACAAACTCGTGGGTCGCTAATGCCCATTTGCGCCAGAGTTAAGTTTAAAAATTTTAAATGATTATTTTTGAATCTGAACATCTTTAAAAAAAGTCAATTGGTTTAAAGCAGTGATTCCCAAAGTGGTCTATATGGACCCCCAGTGGTCTATGATGACCTCCAAGGGGTCCACAGCAGCGAAAAAATAATTCGGGGATCCATGAGGTGTAAATGGGGTCTACGATTGCCTAAACCAGATTGCGACTTTAATTTTAATAGAAAATCTAATAAAGTGAAAACCATATTTATCTATTTAATAGCATTATTTACTAAATTTACTGGGGTTAATTTGCAATTACAAGGGATCAGATACATTTTTTTAAAAAGGTCCATCATTTCAGTGTTTTTTGCCAGAATCGAGATAAAGGAGTATAAAACTGGACATCATGAATTTTAACAGTTTCTCAATTTGTCACAATCTGCCAGAAAAATGACGTTTTAATCTATGTTCAACATTTAAATGCCTTTTACTCAAGTTTTGGAACTAGGTTTGAAAATACTTTGACCATGGTAATATCACAGTAAGAAATGAATTCATGTTGTCACATGAAAAGAAAAAGCAAAAAGAAAGTAATGTCTGATTACAGAAATGAATTTATTTTAATAACCCTAACGAAGTTCTTAAAGTCAAGTTTAGGAACGAATGTCAGCAATTTTGGCTTTAAAACGATATACCTGTTATTTTTTCGAATTACGGAACATCAAAAGAAAGATTGGATCCTACTAACCGAGAAGATTGATATCTTGTTAACATTTGGCATCAATCTTTTCAGGTTTAACGCTCAATCATTGGCATGGCCAAGTAATTTTAGCGCGTTTTTCACATGTTGTATTTTACAATAATGCAACTATGAACTTTTTACAAACAGAAAGTAGTACTGTACTTAAAAAAATTTTTTTTTAATGATTAAATTTAAATATGATTCGGCTCATCTAGGGTACAAATGCGACCAAATGCCGAAATCCCGAGGTCAATTGGTTGCTTATTGGCTGAGAAAAAGGTACGACAAAATATGGAACGAAGACGAAATTTGCGTCCTATAATAGCGCTTTTATTCCACTACGTGAAAAACTCGCTGAAAATGTGCTATTGTGAAACACCAGATTCATCCTACCAATTAAAAACGTCTGTTGCTCAGTTATTTAAAGAACAATATTTTTATATATTAAATTAAAATTTAATTAATTCACATGTGTTTCTTTAAACACTCTAATTAACTCCAGTTAGAAACATAAAACTTTTAAAGTAAGTAGTGCTATAGCAGCTGTCAAAATACATTTAAGTTGATAAATTTGCAAAAATTTAATATTAGGTAAGTAGGGGGTCTACACACACAAAACCGAAAAACATGGTAAGGGGTCTATGATACAAAAAAATTTGGGAACCTATGGTTTAAAGGGTAAAAATAAACGTGGCTTGACGATTTAAAATTTTTTTTAGTGGGGTTAAAAGTATTTGGTGCAAATGGCAATAAATGTTTGAATGAACCAGGAGAAACAAAAAAATGATAAACACTATATTTATCAGCATATATTATATATTAAGTAATATTTATTAGTGCATATGATCATATATATATATATATATATATATATGTATAACAAAAGTGATTATATTATATTTAATAAGAAATCTATTGCTGTTTATTTTCAGTTAGTTTTTTAATATTATGTTCGTATTTCATTTTCATTAGTTTGACGAAATTCGCCCTATCAACTCTATTTCTAATAAAAGATTTTACAAATTTCATTGAAGAAAACAATTTTTCACACCAATATGTGGATCCAAGTATCATAAAAAGAGCATTAACTAGTATTCTTATTGATATAAAATTATTTCGTAAGGAGTTCCATAAGTTGAATATAATATTTTCAATTTTTACTGTGAGATCTTAATTATCTGCACTACTTTCACACATTTTTCTTTCTACTTCAGAAATCAAGTCTTCAAATTTTTCTTTCCATTCTACGCTGCTTCTAAATTCAACTAATTCCATTTCTAAATTATTGATACATAGCCGCATAAATTCGGTTAAATCCATTGTTTCAAAATAAAGTGAATGAATGCATATAAGTGAATGCATATATATATATAAGTGAATGCATATATATATATATATATATATATATATATTCTAAACTTTTAAAATAATTGTATCTTCCCTCAAAACTTGTTTTATTTCCTGCATAATTATTAAATACTTTTTAATTACATTTTCTTGAATGTCAATGGAGTTTTCAAAAATTATTCTGTTTTGAAAATGTTTTGTAATCGAGGAAAATATTTCATGATTTTTATTTCCAAATCCTTAGTAACGATGTCAAATTTCGTCATACATGTTTTAATTTTTTCAAACGTCGTTAACAAAATTAGTCCATGCCCTTGAAGTTTTTTATTCAGTTTACCAAAATGCTAGTGATGTTGCATAAAAACATTAAATCATTTAGCCAATGTATATCGGATAATTCATTGAAACTATTGTCTTTTTCATTTTAAAAGAGCCTTATTTCAACTAATAATCTTTCAAAGCGATTACCCACTTGACCGAAACTAAGCCATCGCACGATGTTGTATACCAAAATCCCTGAATATTGGCATTCCATTTCCTCTAAGAATTGTACAAATTGCCTATAAATTTCTCTTGCGTTTATAAAATTGATTATTTTTATTACAATGTATAGTGCCTTCGAGGCGCATGGGGGTAGTTTAAATAATAGCCGTCGAGCCGCAAGTCCTCTCGTGAGGTTGGTGGAACGGGAAGAGAGATGGGAGGCCCCTGGCCACTCCCAGGGTGTTCTCCCTCAAAATTGCGGGTGAAACTGAGCCAAATCGTACTGTCACCTGCATGGTGCTCAAAGCTACGGCTAACGACAGGCGTACAATCTAGCCCGATGCCATGATGAATTTCATGGGCCTCGATCTGATTATGTCAGAAAAGTGGCATTAGAAACAACAACAACAACTGGCATTACTCTGGAAAATTTGTTTAAACAATGCTTGGCAACTAAAACTTGCCGGTGTATTATATACAATGAAATCCAATCAGAGAATGTTAAATCTTTTGCTTAAGATACTGAAAAAATTCAATGGTTTTCACTAACATATTAGGAGCACCGTCTATTATTACTGAAACTATTTTCTGAAGGTCAATATTCATTTCTTTAAATGCAATATCAAATTCTTTAAAAATATCAAGACCTGTACGCTTCCCTTTCAATATTATTAATTTTGTTGACTTCACTTTCATTTTATTTCCATAATTATACCAAGCAAAAACTGCTAACTGCGCATAACCATTTACATCATTACTCTTATCTAAAGCAATTGAATACATGTCTGCATGATTTAAGTCGTTATGTATTTACGAAAAGATATTTTTTTAATTCTATGATTCGATCTTTAGTTAAATTACGACTTATAGGTAACTCATTTATGCGCTTTATAACGAAGTCTTTTTACTACATTCTGCAAGTCTTAGAACTACATTCTAAAAACGCTTTTTTTTTCCTTTTTTTTTTTATACATATTCTCCTTCTGAAAGAGCAATGAAATGGGCAATTTGGAAATTAGCAGCTGTTATGTTATTTTCTGGAACAAAGCAACTTTTTAAAACATTGCATTAAGGAAAATGTTCTTTTTTCTTTTGTAAGAAACACGTTCTTTTTTCTTCATTTGTTGACATACCGAGAATAGAATGCAACGTTTGAAAATGTCTTTTTCATATTGCATGTACGTGAACTCACTTTTTCATTACAAATTACACATATAGCCATTTTATTCCTACCAATCACACCATATTTATCAAACTATTCAGTTTGATATGGCCTGTAACTTATATGGCTTATTTTTAATTATAATTATTAATTATAATTATATTTTTATTATAATTACTAATTATAATTATATTTTAATTATAATTATTAATTATAATTATATTTTTATTATACTTATTAATTATAATTATATTCCTTATTATAATTATTAATTATAATTATTTTGGATAATCTAACCAAATAAATAAAATTGAAGTGTCTGTTTGTAATTTCAAATTAGCAGATTTTTACTAAATGCATTTAAAGGTATATGCGGTACTTATATCAAAAAATCAATTTTTAAAATTTTTGTCTGTCTGTTTGTTCCAACTAATCTTGGGAACTTCTGGTAAGATTTTAAAAATTCTTTCACCAATGGAAGCTACATTATCAGCGAATAAAATAAGATATATTTTATCTCCATATTCGTACGGGATCGCGGGAACTATGCGGGTAAAACCGTAGGACGTTGCTTACTTCCCGCCAAGTTGGCGCAAAATTATGCATTTGGTCAATAATGGAAATTTAAATAAAAATTCTCTCACATTTGTAACAAATAACTGAAACATAGTGTAATTTGGCATAGTGTAAAAATCAATTTTTAAATGGTTCTTTATTAAACGTCTAACGTTTATTACGTTACGTTTGTTAAAAGTCAAACTCAAACTTTGAGAAATATCGCAAAGTTGGATAAGAAGTTCTCTATTCCGACAATCCCAGATATTTTAATGCTAATTTTCTCCCACTTTTTAAAGAGGGAAACGAAATAAAGTTTTAGCGAATTGAGCGCGTGTGATATTGAAAATTCTATGATAATATTAATTGACAGTTTCATAAAAAGTTTTGATTACTTTAGTAGTTTTAATTAGTTTGATTAGTTTTGAAATTATGTATTACTTTGTATTTTTTTAACCTAATTATACAATATTTATATTTTAATTTTATTACAATACAAAATTTTTAACTTATACTGATCCTAGATATTTTACATGGAGGTATTACTTTGAAGATATACTATGGAGGCATCCATACAATGTCACTCGCCGAATAAAATTAGGGAGCTTTACGCAATACTTATTTCATCTTCAGTCTTTCTAATCCTCAAACCTTTTGATATAAGTACAAGGACTACATGGCGGAAGATATTTTGCGAAAAAAACAACCAAATATGCCTTTCAATGAACATATCTACAACGAAACGCAATAAAGGTTTTCAGAATGGTTAAGAAGAAGCTACATGATTTTGGAATGATTAGCCCTAGACGTGTCGACGGAAATGGCTTCGATAATGAAATTACTTGAGAATTAAACTGTGATTTAATAGTATTGCAACATTAAGTAACAGAATTTACATCTCAATAACTCCAGAACAATACCACGTTTTCCAACAAAGTGTTACGCAAAATAGAATCCTGCAGTGGTGCTCTCTTTTTTCTCGAAGCCCCTAGAAGAACAGGAAAATCGTTTTTGCTAAACTTTTTTTAATGACCATCAGAAAAACCTAGAAGATAGCAGTTGCTACGGCTTCTTCTGGTATAGCCGCGACTTTACCGACCAACGGTCGTATTGCACATTTTCCGTTTTAAAATTATCGCTTAATCTTGCATTTGAAGATTCACTCATTTGAAATTTCAGAAGAAATTACTCTCAAGGCAGGATGCTTCCACAATGCAAGCTTTTAGTGTTGGATGAAAGTACGATGTCTCACAAGAAATCTATAGAAGCGTTAAATCGAAATCTTCAGGATTTACAAGATAGTACATATATTATAGGAGGAATGGTAGCTTTATTATATATAGGCAGGTGAATTCAAGCTTATGGGAAAAAGATGTAAAATTCAGTCTAAAAACGAATAAGAGAGTGCATCTTCATAATGACGTAGATTCGGAACAATATGCAGAGACACAATTGAAAATCGGTTATGGATGTTTGGACGCAAATACTGGAGTTATATTTTACTTTCAGAGGACTTTGTAATGTAGAAGAAAATAATGTAAATCTTATTACTCAAATTTACCCGGGCTTGCAACAAAATTTAAATTGGGATCAGTGGTTGCGCGCAAGATCAATATTGGAGCCTAACAATGACATTGTCCATGAAATCAACATTGAAAATTTAAGCGACTTGCGGAGGAGGGGGGATTGAAGAACTATTTATCAATGAATACAATCATAGATAAAGAACAAAGTACTTCATATGCTACGGAGTTCTTAAATTCACTTCAACTTTTGGGTGTACCCTCACATAAATTTCAATTAAAACTGAATGTACCAGATATGCAAAATCTCGATGCTCCTCGACTATGTAAAGGAACGAGGCTTTGAATCACAAAACTGATGCAGAATATACTTGGTGCCAATATTTTAACATATGTCATGAAAAAGGATATAGTGTTATCATACCTAAAATTCCAAGTATCCCTACTGAACTACCGTTTCAATTCAATTTCCAGTTTTACTGTTGCTATTAACAAAGCTAACTTTTCAGCTATCAAGGGTGCATTTGGAAAAGCAATGTCTTTCCAACGGCCAACTATATGTAGCCTGATCTGTGTGTTCAATGCCCAAATCTTCACATATTTGCAACTGACGGAAGAACGTATAATATGATATACAGTAGCATCTTAGAATAATATTCTGTTTTGCGTTCTTTTAAAGAGGAATTATATATTAAACGTATATACTTTCAATTTTTAAAAATATTAATAGTTTAAGTTATTGAATATTTGTTATTAGTTATTATAATAAATTACGTTTTCAGTTTTTTTTTAAAACTAAGCTCAATTTTAGAATTTTTAAATTTTATTGGTTCCAGTCAAGCAATAAAAAAATTACCATACTATATTATTCACTTTCTAATGATAATGATTACGACTTTGACAGTTATTTAAAGACATCAACGCGAGCGGAGCCATGGGTAAAAAAAGCTAGTTAGTAATTCTAATTATAATTATTTTATGGGCCGTGGGTAGTCTAGTGGTTAGATAATGGGACCCCAGACCGGAAGGCCTGGGTTCGATGCCCGATACCACCAAATGCCCACCGAGTACAAATCGGAGAACGTGCTCGTTAAATCTGTGGGTCCGCCATCTATCGTGTTGCTTGAGCAAAATCGCACTGTCACCCTCTTGGGGGGCTCAGAGCTTAGGCTAACGACAGTTGTAAAATTCTAGCCCTTAGCCGCGATGAATTTCGTGGACCTTGATCTGATGTTACTGTCGATCAGGTGGCATAAGCAACAACAACAACATAATTATTAATTTTACTAAATTAATTATTTTATTCGCCGACATAGTACAGAGTTACAATTAAAAATATTTATATTTAGAATACAATAATTTGAGAAGAAATTTTGTTTTTTAACATACTTAATATATATACACTTTAATACAAACCACTTTTAAATGCTTTCGGAATGGATGCCACTAAGTTCAACACTGGTACAGGCACGCTTTTAATTGCGAGCCAAAAGTTGCTAGTATCCAGAATAACAGACATGCGTATGGCGCCCAATGTCACCTCACAAGGTGAAACAGAGAGTGGATGATACAAGTGCTTTGGGAAAAAAAGTATCTCTTTCGACAAATATAGCTGATTGCAGCCCTACAAAAGTGCATTTTATCCGTAGAAAGTGCTTTAAATATGGTTATTTGCTTTGGTATGTCAATTTTTCCCCCCAAAAAACAAAACGTCAGTAAAATTATACACTTTGATGT
The DNA here is from genome assembly GCA_019973975.1 of Trichonephila clavata. Lineage (NCBI taxonomy): Eukaryota > Metazoa > Arthropoda > Arachnida > Araneae > Nephilidae > Trichonephila > Trichonephila clavata. The sequence continues at coordinate 7,597 of BMAO01033971.1, forward strand.
TTTGTAAACACTTTTGCTTGATTTCAAATGCTGCATACTTTCATATACATTTGTTGTCATTTGCATAACTTTGGAACTGTAATGATCAATTTAGAGGTTAGACACCATTTAAATTGCTTTTATGACAATGCAGTGCTTGAAAAAATACAAATAGAATATATATAATCCACACAAATTAGAAAATCTAAATAATCCCACATAAAAAAACAAGTGGTTATCAAGCAATCGTGGGTCAGCTAAAAAGTTTGCGTGGGTCTATCTGACCCACGGACATAGGTTCGCAATCACTGTTCGAGGATACTTTTATGTGCGTGGCACGGATAGAGATTTCACTCAATTAAAGTAGGCGTTAACAGAAAATTTTCCGGTTGTTCGAAATAGATCTGAATTAGAGGCTTTCGCACCAAGGTAGGGGTCAGGTACCGTCAGATTTTGTTTACAAATTACTAAAGATTCAGAAAACATTAAAATTAGAAATGACTGAGGAAAACACTTATTGAACCATATTATTGAGACTAGCACCTCAGGTAATGGATTACGTAGAAGTGAGGAACCCAAAAACAAAGGCACAATTGTTGTAATTAGTCGCAAAGCTCGAGGAACGGGATGGGAGCAGGGGAACCCAGCGCTCGAGTAATAATGTTGAAATGTGAATGGGTTTCGAGAAGAAGGTTGCGCAAGAGACGTTTTGAAAGAAACGGGTGGAATAAAGATGTTGATTATAGGCGAACAGTGCGAGGGTGAAGAATGTAGATTCGAATAATGTTATATATCGTGGAGGTGCAGGAAATCAATGGTCCGAGAATAGAATCAGAAATGATCGGGGTGATCAGGGATCGGTTTGTCGTAGGTGTCGCAATGATTTTGAAAAAAGAGGATCGAGTAATCATTAGAAAAGAGAGGATCGAGTAATCATTAGAAAAGAGAGGATTGGATAAATCGTGGAAATTTAAATTTTTCAGCAATTGGTATGACGGAAGGTGATCGATGGCAAAATAAAGAAACCCCTCCTGATGGAATAGCTGCTTTACGATTAAGCCTCTATCGTATATACCCATCTTGTTACATAAAACTTTTATCAAAGCGTTATGGGACACAGGAGTTGAAAAATCTTTTATTTCGGAAGAGGTGTTTAAGTCGAATTTTGCATTTAGGTCCACATGAAAGTCCAATGCTGAGGTCACAGCATAAGGTACAAAATGTAGGCATTTGAGCATGGTAAAAATACAAGTTAGAATCAGGGAATTCACAAATACGTGGAGTTTCCACATCATTGAGAAGATGCATCATCAGTGCATCTTGTGTCTAGACTCAGTGCAGGTCACGAAAATAGCTTTAGATTTTGATAAAAAGTCATTGGTAATTCCAGACTCGGAGATTAAAGGGGTACCACTCATAGAAGAACAGGTAGAGATCGATCTCTCACATACGAAGCTGGCTGATGAGCAAAAGAAAGCTATGCAAAAATGTTTCAAAGTTTTAGTGGACTTTTTTTGGATAAACCAGGGCTTACTCATGTTTTGCATCCTGAAATAGTTATGGGTCCTGAAATAGTTAGCTGTCCATGGTTTCTAGGCCGTATAGGTATGATAGGGTGAAGCAGAAGATAATTGGCTATCATGAAAATAAGATGTTGCATGAAGGTACGATTATATCTATTCATTCTCCCAATGCTTCTACCGTGGTGTTATGCCGTAAAAATAATTGCTTATCCCCAGATGCCCCAGAGGTCTACCGATTTGCGATTGGCTATCGCGGAAATTAAACGCAATCACTAAAAATATCCTCTGTATCCTCTACCAATTATTGAGGATTTAATTGTAAACATAACAAACGCTTGAATTATGTCTACGTTGGATCTTCAATTCGGTTATTTTCAATTAGCCAATAATTCCAAGGATATTCAGAAGACAGTTTTTATGTAACGAAAAGTAGTTGATCTCTCCGGAGCTGCTCCGAATTTTAAGAAGACAATAGACATTATTTTAAAATCGGTGATAGGGCTATTCGTTAGTGTGTACATGGACAACGTAATCATTTCGTCTCCATCGCTCACGCAACGCGTTGAACACTTAAGAGAAGTTTTTCGAATGTTGTAGGAAGAAGGTTTGACTTTGAATCAGGAAAAGTGTAATTTTGCTTGTGTCAAAAGCTGAAATATTTAGGTATAGTGATAAATCACGACAGGCTTCAAACGGCTGAGTTGAAAGTAAAAGCCATCACTGAAATGAAACCACCAAAAAATGTACGGAAGTAGCAAAATATTTCTGGGAATAACGAGCTGGTATCAAATGTTTATGCGGTATTATGCAAAAAAATGTGAGCCACTGTATAAATTTAATAGGAAAAAATTGAAATCTTTATGGTCCCTTTTGAGGAGATAAAAAGGGCAAAAACACCGGTATTAAGACTCCCAGATTTTGAAAGCCATTTTGAATTGTATACAGATACTAGCTCGGTAGGGGTTGGTGCGGTTCTGACGCAGGCGCAGAAATTTATTGCATTTGCGTTGAGGACACTGAATAGGGTGGAAAGGAATTATACAGTTACGGGGAAAGAGAGTGTTTTGACCTCATATGGGCATTAAATAAGTTTCGGGCCTGTCTAAGTTCATTACCGGTGAAAGTAATTACAGTTCACGCAGTACTAACAAAACCGACGAATGGCAAAAATTTGTCAGGCAGGATGGTAAGGTCGGCACTTAAGTTAGCAGAATTCAATATAGTATGGGAACGTTGCCCAGGAACTCAAAATGCGTTGGCGGATTTGTTGTTGAGAAACCGATAGAAAGCATAGCTGGATCTATGATATCTTATGCGGTTATTTGATCGTTAGTGTTTTCATCTAATGAGCAACTTATTAAGTGCAAAGAAATGATCCCAAATTAGGTCATATTTATAGATTTTTAGAAAATCTCATGGATAGCTCAGTTAGTGCTTCAATCTGCGAGATTTCGTCCCATGATTTTCGGCTGATAAATAATTTGTTATTCTACGCAAAATATCTATCCACTGTTGAAGAACTGAGCGTTTACATCCCAAAATCACTGCGGAGGGATTTTATGCGCGAGTTTCACGACAATCCAAATTCTTGACTCCTAGGGGGGAAAAAAGACATATCTGCGAATGAAAGATGCGTGTTATATTTTACATATATGCGCAAATATATTTATAAATATGTTTCCACTTGTGACTTATGCCAGAGAATTTATTATAAAAACACGATACAAGCTGGTCGTTTAATTCCTATTGTAACGAATATTCCGAATTGAACTGATTCGTTAGATTTATTAGGCCCTTACATAATGCAAGGCCGGAACGATATAAATTTATTTTAGTAATAACTGATAACTTTATGAAGTAGGTAGTGATAGTACCTTAAGAAAAGACTCATCTAAAGCTGTTGCAAATGTCCTAATTGATAATGATGTATCGAGTTATGGCGCGCCTATACAAATGATTAGTGATAATGGTCCCCAATTTATCTCCGAGGCTTTTGAGCTCTTAAGTCACAGGAACATAAAGCATGTATATAGGCAGCCTTCGGGTACATCAAACAAGCTCCTTTTGTTCATATCATTGGTAATCTGAGCAGCCAGCGTTACATTTCTTAGATCTTGAGGTTGATACATGTTCCTTATTTTCCAGGCCTGGACGATGTCATCTTTCTACAAGATAAGGCAAGACGAGTAGTTGAGCATCATGTCCTGAGAACCCTTGATATACGGCATAGAAGGTGTTCTATTGTTTCCCGGCCGAACATGAAATCTTCAAATCTCTCAACCTTTAAAAATATCTCGTAGATGGCAATTGAGGCCACCGCCAATCCCCAGCCTCTACAATTGATGAAGGAGGCATAGACTTGAAATTGCCGGAATTGGCTTGCTCGTATTTGGCATTCAAGTTTAATTTGATTCGATTTCTAATCGAGTAAGAGTCAATTGCCAAAGACAGAAGCAGTTTTCTTAGTTTTAAACCCTCTAAACATGTAAATTTCCGAAATTTTTTTTCAACAATGCTGTATACGCACAATATATAAAGTTTTATTGTTTGCTTTTATTTCTGATTTTGCAATTTTAATGGCCTGTAGTTCGTGTTGATTTTTCTAGCCAACTGAAAGAGCCCACAGGGTGATTATTTATAAATAAAGTTACTTACCGATAAAAATATACCTTGACATGGTTCCACTTCTGAGGATCTGAAAGAGAGAAAAATATACTATTATTAATTAATATTAAACACAGCAGGAGTGATTGTACTAAGCTTAGACAAAAAAAAAATTGGCAGTTATAGAGATTGCCGATAGAAGTGAAAACCTAGAAATTTTAGTATTAAAATTTGAAATGTCTCATAATGTTTGAATTAAAATTATTAACATCAATCTGGTTTTCATATCTATTGACACTCCGAGCAACAACTAAATGCATGTTTGTATGTTTTTTTATTATTCAAATATATTACGGGCTGTACAAGATCATGACAAAATATAAATACAATTCATTTGAAATAACAATTAATATACAATCATATAATTTATAGATAGTATTTGTATTTACTTCAATTTCAATGTACTTGATTTTTAACATTATTTTAATTGTTTGCATCATTGTCATCATTAATTTCAACAATACTTAGATTTTTCTCTTACAGTTATTTCATTTTGTTCTAAAAAGATGCAATTGGCTTATGGTAACTAAAGTAAGAAAGGAAAATGTTTGATTCAAATTTATCTAAGTATCGCGTAAAAACCGCATCGATTGTCGTTTTATATTCTATAGTACTGAGTTTTGAATCATTGGACATATTTAAATTAAGTGTTTCATTTAGAAAATCAATTAGTGGTAGATTTTTATCATCTGCAAAGTTAATATTGAAGTCTCAACTTAAAATCAATGGTACATTATCATATTTTTCTCCAGATCTTTTTTCGAGTTTTTCAGAACCTTCTTTTGTATAAATCATCAAATTTTCGAATAAAAATTGTTGTATCTGTCTCGTAGATTTTTTAGGCGAAATATGAACGGCAATCATTAACATGTATTTGCCATTCTCGGAATCGCAACGAGCAATACACAGTTTTCGCACATTGCACTTTTCACTAAATCCATTGAATTTCACTTATAAGATATACACAGCACTATACGTCAGCTGTATAGCTACAGATATACTGCTATAAGCATGTCGGTGACGCGAACGCACGAGATTTCACGCATCCAAAAAGTGTCTAAAACGAACAGCACACTGCGCGTGTGCCAGTCAGAGCATGTCGGTGACGTGAACCCATAAGATTTTCCCCTACTAAAAAGTGACCAAAGCCGCTTTCACAAAGTTTTCACTTCAAAAACGTTATCAAGAACTTTTCAAAATAAAAGACCAAACACTTTCAGCTAAAAAAAATCTAGTAAGATTCAAAAAATAATATTCATATGAATGGTTTTGTAAATATTTTAAAAGCACTTCACAGTAGTGTTTAAAGACAAGTAAAAATATCTCAGTAAAATGAAAATTACCGAACAAGATAATTCTAAAAATTCGGGTGTAATTATGACACAGACAGGGCAATGAGAAATTGAAAAAATATATAATAAATCTATATTTTTCTATACTATACAATAGAATTATAATGCTACCTATAATGTGGCTTGGAACATCATTGAAATAACTAGTTCTTTCTGTCATACTTGTATTCAGAATACTTATATTCTGAAGTCTCATTGTAGTACTAGCTTAAGACTGTTTTGGGTCAATGTTAAGGGATAAGGATCAAACGGGAAGCACATTTGCCTTCAGGAAAAAGCTCCAATAATAATAAAAATTTCTATGGGTATAAAAAAATTACTGTTTAGAGGATAGTGTTATTTAAATTTTGATTTTTGAAAAAAAAATACGCAGTTATCATCATTATTGCAAAATGAAATTTGAGTTTTCTATGTTAAAGTATAGGAAGTGAAAACACGAAGCGCATTTCAAAAGAAAAAAAATTGATTTTTAGTGTAGAATTAAATAGTATATTAGAAAGCATGCTTCCCTCTTTTGACTCTTGTAGCCAGAATTAAGATTTATGTTTTTATTAATGAACTTTTTTAAATTTTAAGTTCTTTCTGAATTATTTTTGGCGTAATTAGGACTATCTCGAACAGATGGCTCCATTATCGTTTTGTAAAACGAATTTTTCTTGGCTACGAATACTTAATTGTGGCGATATCTTTCTGAAATATAGTCGCCAGCTGAAATTATGGTAACCTACAAGTTGTGACAAATAGTGTGGACAATAAAGAAGATTTATGAAGTACACAGAGATTTAACATCTCAAACCTGATGTACTTTCCCATTTAGGAATGTTTTTAATATTTTCTGCATGTGTGCTTTAAAAATTTAATTTGTGTAGGTAATTTATAATTATGCTGCTTAGATTTTTTTATTTTTGCCTGTAATTGCTGAAATGCATATAAAAATATTTAAATTTTGTGAAGTGACTGAATGATAAATTAAAAGTATACTTATTTTATACTTGACCTCCCCCCCCCCTCACCCGAAAGCTGTGAGTTGACTAAAGAACACAAACTACTACTCCTTGAAGCTCACAATTTAAAATTGTATTCTGATTATTGTATGCAATTATTATTTTTTTTTTAACTAACAAAAAAAATGTTTTTTAATTGAATAGATTTTATATTTAACGTACAATTTTACCATTAAACCATTGGAACAATCATTAGCCAAATTTTGTTTTATAATTAAATTAGCAGAAACTTATTTTTCAATTAATTTTCCCCAATTCTAAGCCATACCCCAAATTCTCCGAACGTTTTTGTGAAAAAAAAAAAACTAAAAATACTGTTAAATATGTTCTCGATGTATGATATATTTACGAAATAAAAAGCGGCCGCGGTAGCCTAGTGATCAAGGTAACGGACTCGTGTTTCATGAGTTCGAGCCTAGTACCACTCAAGACCTGCCGTGTAGGGAAGTGATGCACGAGTGAGTGAATAATAACGTCGCACTGTCGCGAATGGTTTTTGGCGATGGACCTCGTAATATTGAACCATGGTCAAGTGACGAGGACGACACCTCAGCTTCTCCCTCTCGTAAATACCACACCATACCAACGGGAGGACATCTGAGCTCGAGACAGATTTAACGTGCATCGCTCTCCTACATAGCGGATATTTAGTGGTACTGGGTTCGAACTCCTGACATGCCAGCCACGGTCCGATACCTTGAGAACTCGGCTACCGCAGCCACAAAGCGATGCACGTTAAATCTGTCGAGAGCTCAAACCTCCTCCCGTTGGTGTGTTAGGAGACGAGATGCCATCTGAGGTGTTGTCCTTGTCACTTTACTATGGTTCAAAATTACGAGGTCCATCGCCAAAAGCTCTCGTGTAGCTGATCAGTGCGACATTAATATTCACTCACTCATTTTACGAATTAAAAAAATAATAAAGGTGAATTAATAAGAAATGAAAATAATTAATTTATTTTACCAGTATTATAAAAAAAACTTTTTAAAATAAACGAGAACCTGTGATTTTTTTTTTATCCGACAGTATCTTGTTCAATTTTCCTCTCCGATGAATTTTTCCGACTTCGATTCTAAGCTGCACCCGATTTTTAGTAGCATAAGCATTGGGGGGGGGGGGAGTGCAGCTTAGATTCGAATAAATATGGCAATATCGTGATTTTTTTTAATTTAAAATTACTGTCTGGCATTTTCTAGCATTGAACATTTTCAATAAACTGATGTTGTTGACAAAATTTTTAATATAATAGTCGCTGTGTGATTTCTTTGTGGAATACATTTTAAACATATCAAATTTAGAATTAAAGTTTACTCAAATTATATATATTCATTTTAGTTAAATATATCATAAAATTTTTAATTAGTAAATTTTTTATATAACTTTTTTATGAGAAAAAGAAATATGTGGGGCATTACCGTATGAACAGATATTAGTAGAAAAGAAATGCCGCGCGATTCTGCTGTAAAAGGCGGGGCAGGCGGCCCAGGCGGGGCACAGTTGAATTGTTTTCTCCTACTGTTAAGTTGAGTTGTTTTTTTAAAAGTGTAAAAAATTTAAGTAAAGAATGTTAAAATTGCTCATGGCGCCACCTATTGATTAAAATATACACTAATTATTAGATTGAAAAATGGTTCAAAAAAGTAATACTCAAATAAAAAATAAATCTGGATTCAAACTCGCAGCCTCAGGACAAAATGTCACCGTAGGACAATAGTTTTTCAGTTACGCTAACCATTGTCCTATGAAGGCATACCGAAATGAAGAAAACTTAGGTTTATAATCTAATGAATTTAAGTTTGACGGTGGAGTAGATGGCGACATTTTTTTAAAATCATTTTCTTAATTAAAATGAAATAAAAAAATATTTACATTGTTTTGATAACAAATGTGATGTAGTGTACTCGTAATCTGTGTGAACGGGTTACGATTTAACTTTTCTTAGCTTGTCTGATCTTGATTCTACAAGATGGCGACTGAATTCTACGTCAGAAATTATCTTAGTGCTTACAGCGGATGGATACATTGCTTTCAACCCCTCAGCGAACTCCGCTCAAGTGTAATTCGGTCAATATGCTTTAGATCCTTATCACATCGAAGTTCCAGATTCATTTCGTTTGTCAGTATTGCGGTGGGCTGTATTCAACAAGAAAAAATTTGACGATGTCTGAAAAACATATCGAAAAACGAAAGCTTGGAAAGGCCGTGGAATCTTATGCAAATAAGAAAGCAAGAAGAGAAGTTTCAAAAGTAAGTATCAAAATTAAATAAATTTAATATGTAGTGTTTATATAATGTTTTTTACACTCTAATTTTTTTTTAAATTTTTAATTTTGTATTACTTTCAGAATTATGGAAAATTTACCGAAGATTGCATACCAGATGGAATATTTGCAATTGGAAATGATGTTTTTGTCTTTGCAAGCACCTATTATGATTCCGTATCAGTACACATAAGGCGTTTCAAGAAGTATGGAAAAACCTACTATCCATCTCCTGAAGGAATAACATTAGTCCCGGGGTGGATCGAATATATCATGCGTAAAATGAAAGTGCCGGAATCTCTGGAGGAATTACCAAGTGGACTTTTCCCTCCTGAACGACACATTCAAATAACAAGTGAGAACTTCGTTGATTTTACTTTTAAGAGCATTAAATACAGTCCGGATGAAGAACCCACTTTTAAAGAAATCATGATATCCCGAGAGCAGTGGGCTGAAATGATTGAAAAATATGGTGCTATTGGAAATGCTGTTATAGACAATATGTTTCAGTGTATAGACTTTTTAACTCCAAATAAAACCTTCTGCGAGGGTCCCATAGAAAACGCATTACCTTTTTCTTTGGACGTTAGTCTGGGTCAACGATACTTGACGCAAATTTTGAAAAAGCCTATTTGTAGCCTCCTGAACGAAAAAGGACTGAAACAACCTCAGAAACTCACTGAGGAGTTATGGGAGAACCGAGAAGGAACATTTAATTCACATGTTTTGTCACTTGAAGCTAATGAAATAGCTGATTGTTTTTATAATAATCTTTTTGAAAATAGACACTTTTTACTGTTAAAACCTGTAAATTATGTAACTGAAAATTTTTTGAAAAATCTTCGTTTAGATATTATTTTAAGAGAAGTAAGAGACATGTTATGTCCATCTGATTGTTTTGAATATTATGAGGATTTTGTTTATATAAAAATATTGCATACTGACTTTATAAGTTTTACACAGTATTTCGTTCCTGTAAATCTGAATAAAAAATTTTTTTTATGCTTGATTTGAGAAATATTATTTTTGTTGTTTGTTAGTTTAACATTTGTGTTGAAATAAGTTTCAAATTTAAAAAATATATGAGGTTTTTTTTGTTTTTTTTTTGTTTTTTTTTTTAAGAAACTATTTAAGTATGTTTAAGAACAAGTGATACTTTAATTATATTTTGTATAAAAGTAAGGAAAATTTATGCTCAAGTTTTTAAACATAAACCCTTTGCCTTTCCGAAAAAGTATAAATTGAATGACTATTAATAGTAATAGTCATCCAATCAAGTCCTGTTCGTCGGTAACAATGTATCAAGATTTAGCAGCGTTTTACGAAAATCCCGAAGTTCCAAGTAGCTTCGGGTATGTGGAGGCATTACATCGCTCTTTAAAAGGGAAAGATAGTAAAAAAGATGTAAAACAATGGTTATCACAGAAAGATGCTTACACTCTTCATAAACATGTTCGGCATAAGTTTCAGCGGAACCGAGTATTTGTAAGTGATATTGATCGTCAGTTTCAAGCGGATTTAGCCGATATGCAATCTTTAGCAGAATTTAATAAGGGTTATAAGTATTTGTTAACTTGCATTGATTTATTTTCAAAATTTGCTTGGGCAGTTCCTCTGAAAGATAAATTTGGAAAAAGTGTAAAGTCTGCGCTAGAAATTATTTTTAAAAAAAGGAAGCCTAAAGTGTTGCAAACAGATGCCGGTAAGGAGTTTTTAAACAAATTAGTTCAAAATTATTTGAAAAATATGAGCGTAAAATTTGTTTCTACAAATAACGAAACTAAAGCTAGCGTAGTTGAAATGTTTAATCGGACGTTAAAAAAAATGTGGAAATATTTCACTGAATTTAATACTAAAAATTGCATTGACGTCATTGATAAATTAATGTACAGATATAATCACTCGTATCACCGCTTAATTAAAATGGAGCCTGCTTCTGTAAGCAGGCATAACAGGAAGCAAGTATTAAATAATTTATATCGTGATCTAAGAAATGAGAAACCTAATGCCCCTAAATTCAAAATTGGTGATGTTGTGCGCATTAATTAGCAAAAACTTCTCTTTGAAAAAGGGTATGAACAAAACTGGAGTAGAGAACTTTTCACTGCTTATGAAATCGTGCAAAGAATTCCGATCGTTTATAGATTAAGAGACTTACAAGGTGAAGAAATTAGAGGTACTTATTACGAAGTAGAATTACAAAAAATTATCGACTCTGGTTTCTATCCTGTAGAGAATGTCATCAAACAAAGAAAAAGACGAGGAATCACTGAATATTTTGTTAAATTTTTAGGTTATCCTGAAAAGTTTAATGATTGGGTAACTGATATTCAAAAAGTATAAATAGTTAAATATTTTCTTACGGACTCATTTTCAAAATGTTTTTCTACATAACATTACCTTTTGATAGCTCTATGCATTTCTTTCCAGAAAACAAAATATCTCATTTCAAAACTCAGTTACCCTCCCCGTTTATTTAAATGGTAAATGGGAAGAGGGATTGTCTGAAATCATCTACCCTCAATCTTGGCTTAACGTAAATGAAACTAACAATTATTTTCGATACAAAATGGGTGACTTTAATATCACTTCAACCATTATGCAAACAATTGATGTGGGGTGCTATGAAACAATTTTTGATATTATATCAGCCATACAGCTTGCTTTACCCACAAATCCTAGTCGGTTCACAATAAATTACAATAAAGCATCGAAACGGGTGAAAATTAATGCGATTCAAGGTAGCAGTCTTGATTTAGAGAATTTAGGCGAATTGTTAGGGTTCAAACGCAATGCAATCATAACGGGTAACATGAAAAGCGAATTCGTTGCTGATGCATGGTTTAATTTTTCGGTTTTTTACGTTTACTCCGATCTAATTTCACCTCAAATTGTGGGAGATACACAAGCTCCTTTATTGCGAATCGTTCAAACTAAAGGTGAAGACGGGGAAACGATTAGTCAATATTATGATAGACCTCAATACTTACCTTTAGTGAGGCACTCGTTTCAAAAGATTCAAGCTGAACTGAGACTCAATTCAGGTGATTTTGTTCCCTTTGAAAGAGGTAAAGTGATCATATAGTGCTTCATTTTCGCATGAGGCAAATACTATAAATAAAGCAGTGTATTTCTCACACCCTCATTTGAAGATAAAAGCGCCAAGATGAGCTTACCATACGTTTCCTGTACTAAAAGATTTGAAGACCATTATGCAGGTCAGATCGGCTCGGGTCTGACTCATTACAAGAACATTAGTTTTCAAAAGGGTTATGGAATCGGAGGAATATTTCGCCAATTGTTTAAAGCGGCCTTACCTTTTTTAGTAAAAGGAGGCAAAACTATTGGAAAATAAATATTAATAACAGGTAGTCGTGTTGCCTCTGATGTATTGTCAGGAGAAAAATTTAAAGAAGCCGTAAAAACAAGAAGCAGAGAAAGTGGGAAAAAATTAGCTCAGAAAGCTATTGATAGAGTTCAATCTATGGTGGGGAAAGGACAGTATAAAAGAAAGCGTAAGAAACAAAAAAAAATTCATTTCATCCAAAGCACGTAAAGTGAGTGTACGCGATATTTTCGATTCGTAAAAATGGCATTTATTCTTAAAGATTCTCCTGAATGTGTTAAATCTGAATTGGAACTTTTCAACTTACCCGGTACTCAAACAGTTATTCAAGATGGGCAGTGGAAACAATTTCACCCTCTTTCTAACGTTTTCGATAACGCACTAGTAGAATTTCACATTTCTGGAAGTGCAGAAGATTACATACATCTCAATCAAACACAATTATATGTAAAAGCAAAAATAGTAAAAGTGGACAATACGCCTATTACTACAGATGATACTATTGGGCCTGTGAATTTATTTCTACATTCATTACTTTCTCAAGTAGATGTATCCTTTAATGATCACGTGGTTTCCAATTCCATTAATACACATATCCCTATCGATCTTATATTGAAACTCTCTTAAACCATGGATACGACAGCAAAACTTCCCAATTAACGGCTGAACTATTTTATAAGGATTCTGATGATGGTCTCAAGAAAGGAACTGAATTTTTTAAAGAAAGTGCAACTGTAGACATGATTGGTTGCATACATTGATTTATTTTTTCAAGATCGTCTTTTGCTCAATTTAGTGGATTTAAAAATAAAATTAATACGAAGCAAGCCCGAATTTTGTTTACAAGGATCTGTAGGATTTAAAGTTGTTTTGGAGGATGTTTCTTTATTCATACGAAAAGTTCGATTGAATCCTGGAGTTATTCTTGGTCATGCGAAAGCACTGGAAAAAACAAGCGCAAAATATCCCATTAACCGAGTTCTGTGCAAAGTGTATTCGATTCCTAAAGGAAGCATGTCTTTTATTCAAGATAACATATTTTCAGGCCAAATGCCGAAAAAAGTTTTTGTAGGATGTGTTGATAATGAAGCTTTTCACGGCGCATTTTCAAAATCTCCCTATGAGTTTAAACATTTTAATTTAAATTTTGTTGGAGTGTATGTGGATGGACAACCAGTGCCTCACAATCCATTAGAACCCGATTTTTCTAAAGATCAATACATACGTGCCTATCAAACTCTATTTGTTGAGACCGATCGAATGGACTAAGACAGAAGTATATTTATTTCTAGAAAATAATATAAGGATTCAAATACATTATTTGGATTTAACCTCTCACCGGATTTATGTTCTTTATCAGAACATTTAAGTCTGATAAAACATAGCAATTTGCGATTAGATCTAAAATTCAGCAAATCTTTAGAACAAACCGTATGTATTATCGTTTTCGCCAAGTTCGAAAATTTAATCGAAATAAACAAATCGAGAAATATTTTGTATGATTACGGAAATTGAAGAATGGATGGAATGCAACTATATTTACAGTCTTATCTCAAGAGTCTTATTCCCCTATTTTCAAGGTGTTTATTCTAGAGATACGCTCCCTCCTCTGCAAGAAAACATGTGTGCTATTGTAAATTCTGAGGACTCATTGCAGCCTGGAACACACTGGTTAGCATTATTTGTGAATGATAAAAGAGAATTAGAATTTTATGACTCGTTTGGACAACCTCCGGCATTCTATAACATTAGTATTACTACCTATTTTGATGTATTATGGAATTCCAAAGTGTTTCAATCACCAACATCCAATGTTTGCGGACAATACTGTATTTACTTTTTATTCAAACGCAGCCAAGGCTATTCTATGTATTATATTTTAAATCAATTGCATAGAAATGATTTTATTATGTATCAATTTGTAAAGAAGCGATATGGAGTAAGATTTGTGTTTAGAAAATAATAAAATGGAATGAAACTAAATATTTGTATCTTATTTTTTCCTCAAAAAATTAATATATTTTTTTATAATAATTTTTCCCTTCAATTAATATATTTTTAATAATAATTCCACCCCTCCCCCCTCAAAATATTAATATATTTTTTTTATAAAAATTTTTTGTCAAAAAATTAATATAATTTTATTTAATTGCTGTTATCTTTTTTTTTTTGAAACTTTTAAATTTTATCAAATTAATATGTTTTTACCTGAAAAAGAAAAATGTTCAAATCATAAAGAAACAATTTTTTTTTTAATCAAATGACTAACATTTATTTCAAAGTTTCAACCATGCATTTCTGCGAGCATACATTATTGGTTTCTTGATAATTTTGATATTCTGATACAATTTTTTATTTACATCTAGATGTTTCGGTAAATTTACATCATTCGAAGCTCTTAAAAATACATATCTTCCTTCAGGTGCCGATTTTCGGTTCCGCAGAAAATCATTTACGAGGAATACAATATTACTTCCTGGAATAACAGTATTTTTGTAAATAATTTCACCATCAGAATTCCAACTGAAAGATTCTTGAAGCTTTAAAAACTGGGAAATATCTTTTTGCTTTTTCTGTATACCTAGTTGGAACAATTCTAAAAAATTTATTCTCCAACGCAACGTTTTCTGTCTTCACTTCCGACCCTTTATCTATCTTCACTATCGAGCTTTTTAGATTTTCGTTTAATGATTCCATTTCTTGATTTTCTGATACAGATGTTTCAGTTGGAATTGATTCGGACACTTTTCGATTTTCAACAGAAAAATGTGTATATTTTTGTAAAACTTGTAGATAGAGTATTGCTTTTTCTTCTTCCGTTAAATTCTTATTATGGAGAATGTTTTTCATACGTTGATCAAGTTCCGATAAGTGTTCCACTATTTGAGCTCTTTCTTCGGGTACCAGTACAAATGTTTTGCTAAATTCCATTTTGAATTAAAGAGCTGATAACGGAAATACCTGCTGGTAATAAAATAGATAGGAATCCTTCTCCTTTTTGAATTAAAATTTTCTTTTTCTCGTAAAGAGGTGTTTTTTTTTGTTAGAAAGCTTTCTTAAGCTTTCTTTATAGGGAGATAAGCGATTTTTTTAAATTTTATTTAACGATATGTTACCACATAAAACATTCAGCACACACTCGCACCAAGTTTTTATTTATTTCTTTGAACACTTTTTCAAAATAGATTTTGTGTTTTTATGTTTTAGAAATTAATTTTAAGAGCTCTAACGTTTGTTCAGAACATACTGACATCTTGCGAACTAATGAATATTCATCTAACAATTTGAATCTATTTATTTGTTTCATTGTAATGGGTTATCGAGGTTGAAATACATAAAAAGCATCCCCAGGAAACATACATGTGCGCACAAGCAAAGATTCATCAGTTTTAGGTTTTAAATCAATAAGTAAGTATCCGAACGGTTTTGATGTGGCATCTGCGTAACATTCTTGAAAAAATTTCCCTTTACAAGGATATAATTGGCGCCCTAAATGTATAATTTGGGATTGATCTCTTCGATTCTTAAATAATACAAGATAATGAGCGTTTAAAGAAATTTCTCTAATTTCTTTCCCTTTATGAAAAATATTCTGTACCACAAAAATTATACTTAAATTTCTGTGATGTGAATATTTTACAAATAATTTTGTTAATTGGAGATCATTCCCTAACTCACCCATAAGATCGTCTATAACAATTAACGCATTCGAATACTGGTGCACATTAGATGGAATACCTTCATGAAAGGAAATATTTGACATTTCTTCATATAACTTTTGCTAAACCCCATAACACCAAACAATTTTTTTAGGAAAAGGTTTAATCATTTAATTTTCAATTAATTTTTTAACGAACTGACTTTTACCGCTACCAGATGGTCCAGCCAAGATTAAAGTAAATGGATGAACTAATTTGAGAGAATCCATGATTAAACTAAATAATTTTTATCAATGATGCTGCTATTTATGCTACGAGTCAGTTAATTCTATAAATTTTATTTTGCGTGATAACAAAAAGAAAAATTCATAAATTCTCTTCCCTGTCAGTGATCGCATGTTGTATCCTGCATTTTCAAGACTTGATTCGTTGTCAGATAAAAATGAGACCCCGATAGAGACCATTCAGTAGAATATTTTCTCATAGTATTGTAACAACGGTCCAACACTCCCCTATTCATATCTAGTTTCATGGATTAGAGCAGCTTGGGGGCAAAACACGTGGCTTTGGGGCTTTCATTGTTTCGTATCGACGTCAGTGGGTCTGTAGTTTGAATGGGCATGACGAAATCCTGCTGTTTATCTATTCACATACCCTGTCTGACTTAGCACACTGACGCCTCGGAAATCGGCGGGCAGTAAGGGACCAGATGTTCGGAGGAACCTTGTATCGCCGGTGAGTGCGAGAAGGATCAGACAGGTCATTGTTAGATCCGCGCCAATAGGGGCGCTAATGAGCCTGCGTGCCGTGTGCAGATTTCTGTTGGGCCAAACAATGAGAAGTGATGAGGGGCGTGTACTATCCACCCGCCGGAGTTTAAAAGGAGACCAGACGGGGTTGATAACAAGTTTCAAATAGCTCCGTCGAATTTATGGTGTGCCCATGATCGCTATAGGGTAGCTGAACACAAAATTTGTTTGAAGATTTAATTGTAAGTGAAGAAACTTTCTATTATTTCTACGGCTTCATTATTTCTACTTGCAATATTTGTGGAAAATATTTCATTACGAACTATAAATTGAAACGTTATACGTTAGAAGTTCATGGAAATTTTTTCCTCATCAATGTCCAAACTGCAGTGAAAAATTTGTTCGGCAAAGTGATTTAAAACGACACATTGACTCTGTGCATTCAATAGAGAAAATTGTATGTGAGTTTTACGGCGCACCATTTACCCGTAGAGACAACTTATTGCATCATTTAAGCAACAGAACCTGCGAAAGAAAGTTGGCGAAAGAAGCGGAAAAGAGAAAGAGAGCGGATTGGATTGATTCAAGTAGAAAGAAAAATCCCTTGCTGTCCACATCTGCTGAAAACTCTAAGGCAATTCCTGAAAATCCCGATGTTGTTCCAGAAAAAATCTCCTTACCACCAAAAGAGAGCCTGAGTGCTTTTCAAAAAGCGTATAAAACTTTTGATCTCCATAATAACGATAGTTCACTGGGGATAAAAGCGTTTCTACTCTTAAGAAAAGAAGAGACACTCTTAATTTTTCACAATGAACTCAAAACTTACAAATCTTTGAAAGTGAGTAAATGGGTTCATTGCATTTACTCGAAAGAGACAGATGCCGCAAAAATGATAAAGAACGTTGAATTTAAAACGCAGAATAATGCAGTACTTCGAGAGACTAATCTCGCCAGCCTTTATGACAACATGTCTGAGAAAATAGTGAAAGAAAGAGAGGATTTCGAGGGTAAAGACTCGGGCTGGACACTGGACGAAATCTTAAGTCTCGAAGTCCGCACGAACCGTTATTCTCCATTCAGAGGTTCGTCATCCTTCATCGAGGTGCCGAAGCAGATCGCTGAAACTTAGGCAATTATCAATGTCATCAATAAAAAGGACTCTCAGTGTTTCATGTGGTCTGTTCTCGCATGTCTCTACCCCAACACCAACAACTCCAACAAAACGTCAAGTTATGCCGCCCACCTAAATAAGTTGAACTTTTACGGAATATATCATTTCCAACACCTCTTAACGAGGTGAAAATTTTTTCGAAAATAAACAATATAGGAATAAACATTTATTCATTTGAAGAAAATTTAAAAATATTTCCTCTCCTCCTCAGTGATATAGAGTGTGAGAAACATATAGATTTGCTTTACATAAAAAATAGGGAGTTTGGACATTACTGTTTCATTAAAAGCTTGTCTAGACTTGTTTCGAAACAACTCTCAAAACACCAACATAAAACGCACATATGTAAAAGATGCTTAGTGCTTTCGAAACGGAATACAAACTTCTTCGGCACAATGAGATGTGTGTGTATAAAAGTCCTTCAAGGGTAGTAATGCCGTCAGAAACAGGTAAGTTTTTAAAATTTAAAAATTTTCAGCATTCTTTGAAAATACCGTTTGTAGTGTATGCGGATTTCGAGTGTGTAACTATGAAAACTGCAACTTGTTGTCCTGACCCAAACTTTTCCTTTACCTATATTTATGAAAAACATGTCCCGATAGGTTTTTGTTATTTTATCAGTTATCAAGGGGGTCATTACAAAGATCCAGTAGTATACAGAAGTACTGATGCCCCAAAACTTTTAATTGAAAAACTAGAAAAAGAGCCAATAGAAATTGAAAATGTTTATAAAAACCCAAAACCGTTATTAACTCTTATCGAATCAGAAAAGCAATTGTATGATAATGCTAAAAATTGTTATGTTTGTGATCAAACCTTTCGCGAAAACAATATCAAGGTTAGGGATCATGTTACTCAAAAATTTAATGGTTCTTGTTCTAATACTTGCAAATTAGCAATGAAAACCCCCAAATTTTTGCCTATTTTTTTCCATAATCTTTCTGGGAATGACGCTCATATTTTTATTAAGCAGTTGGGATATGATAAAAAACAAATTAATTTAATTCCGAACACTGAAGAAAAATATATTTCCTTCAATAAAATATTTCAAACGATTTCCAGTAACGGTTTTTAGATTATTTCTAATTCATGCCCTCTAATTTGGAAACCTTGATAAAAACATTAAAAAAAAAAAGATTAATTTAAATACATGAAATATTATTTTGAGTCAGAAAAAATAGATTTACTTTTAAGAAAAGGAGTTTTTCCGTATGATTATTTTAAAAGTTTTGAAAAATATAAAGATACTTGTTTGCCACCTATTAGTAAATTTTACAATAAACTAAATGAAGAAGCTATAAGTGTAGAGGATTATAATCACGCATGTACAGTGTTTAATCAGTTTCATTTAAATAATCATGGTGAATACTGTGATCTGTAAGTAAAAACAGATGTCCTATTGTTAACTGATCTCTTTGAAAACTTTAGAAAAATATGCATGCAAACTTATAAACTTGATCCTTGTTGGTACTTTAACACCCCAGCTTTATCGTGGGATGCTATGGTATTACATACTAAAGTAACTATCGTACTGTGTTCATAGATTACGACATGCCTCTTTTTATAGAAAATGGTGTAAGAGGAGGTATAAGTCAGTGTTGCAATCGTTATGCTATAGCTAACAACAAATATATGCCTAATTTTAATCCAGATGAGAAGATAAAATATTTAATGTATCTTGACGCAAATAATTTGTACCGTTACGCAATGAGTAAATATCTACCCTTAAAAGATTTTGTTTGGAGTGATGGCAATTTAACTGAACAGAATATTTTAAATTTATCAGATGACTCAGATGCAGGTTACATCTTGGAAGTGGATCTCGACTACCCTTCCGATTTGCATGACAGATATTCAGATTTTCCCCTTGCCCCTGAAAATAAACCCCCACCTAAATGTAGAGAACCTAGACTTTTAACTACTTTGGAACCAAAAACAAAATATATTCTCCATTATTCAAATTTAGAGCTTTATTTAAAACTAGCTGTTACCCGCCCGCTTCGCTGGGTATTTCATGATGTTTTATAAATTTTTACTGCTTATATATATGTATAAATTATTGATATCTAAGTCCTAGCATTAAGAATTCGATTGAATAGAAAAATATACTTATACCTGTAACTGTCACCTGTTGATAAAAAAAAAAGAGCAGAACTCATCTAATTTGTATTTTCTAAAAATCTCTAAAATTGAAGCATAGAATGATGTTTGCTCTTTCGTAACTCAAAAACCAAGTGGATTCCCGCAAAACCAATTTTCGTGGAGGATCTCTACTCCGTAAATTGAACATGCAAGCCAAATTTCAAGTCTAAATCAAACAGAAAAAAGCAAAAGTTTTACTATAAATATCCCCGTAATCCCGTTGAGAGCCGTTTTCCAAAATTACCGCTCTTAGCGGATTTCAATTCAACAAAAGAAAAATGCAAACCACATTTCATTATTATAGTCCTTGTAGCTCGAAAAAAGTAATTTTTTTTGTCAATACGTCCCAGTAACCCCCTGCAACCCCCCAGAACTTGATTTGCTTAAAATTTATTCTTAGTGGATCCCTATTCAACAAAAAAAAACATGCTTAAAAAATTTCAAGTATATGGGTCTAACAATTAAAAACAGGAATTTTTTTCTGTAACTCCTCTTGACCCCTAGCAAACATCTTTAGGGGTCAATTTTCATTTTACTCTTTGTTAGAGGAACTCTATTTCATGAAAGGAACATGCCTACCAATTTTCAAGCAGGATGATCAAGTAGTTTAAAAATGGAAATATTTATCGATTACGCCTCTTAATCTCCCGAAATTAAACTTGGTAGTTGATATTCGCGAAACCCATTTTGTAGCGGTTCTCTACTTTACGAAAGGAATCTGCTTATCAAATTTCAAGACTGTACGTCTAACAGTTTAAAAATGGGGATAATTGTCAATAACTCCACTTGAGCCCCCTCAACGCCACTTCTGGGTCTGTTTTCACAAAACCCATTTTGTAGGGGAATTGCACTCTATGAAAGGAATCTGCTTATCAAAATTTGAAGACTGTGCGTCCAATTAATTAAAAATGCAAAAAAATTATCAATAACGCCCTTGAACCCCCGCAACACCACCTAGGGGTCGATTTTCACAAAACACATTTTGCAGTGTATTTCTATCCTATGAGAGGAATCTGCTAACCAAATTTCAAGACTGTGAGTCTAATAGTTTAAAAAAAGAAATAATTATTTATATCTGCCCTTAACCCCCTGCAACACCCCTTGGGGGTCAATTTTCTCCAAACCCGTTTTATAGCGGATATTTACTCCATGAAAGAAACATTCCTACCAATTTTCAAGCAGGTAGGTCAAATAGTTTAAAAACGAAAATATTTATCTCTTACGCCGCTTATTCCCCTGCAACGCCACTTAGAGGTCTGTTTTCACAAAACCTTCTTATAGCTGATCTCTACTCTATGAAAGAAATCTCTTTATCAAATATAAAGACTGTGCGTCTAATAGTTTAAAAATGGAAATAATTATCTATAACACCCCTTAAGTCCCCTCAACGCCACTTGGGGGCAATTTTCACGAAACCCATTTTTAGCGTATCTCTACCCTATGAGAGGAATCTGCTTACTAAGTTTCAAGACTGTACGTCTAATAACTTAAAAATAGGAATTTATAACGCCCCTTAAACCCCCACCCCGTAACACCCTTGGGGGTCAATTTTCCCAAAACCCATTTTGTAGCGGATATTTACTCCAGGAAAGAAACTTACCTACCAATTTTCAAGCAGGTAGGTGAAGTAGTTTAAAAACGGATATAATTATCTATTACGCCCCTTAATCCCCCGCAACGCCACTTAGAAGTCTGTTTTCACAAAACCCGTTTTGTAACTGATCATTATTCTACGAAAGGAATCTATATATATCAAATTTAAAGATAGTGCGTCAAATAGTTTAAAAATGGAAATAATTATCTATAACGCCCCCTAAGCCCCTGCAACGCCACTTGGGGGTCGATTTTCAGCAAACTCATTTTGTAGCGGATCTCTCCTCTCTGAAAGGAATCCGCTTACCCAATTTCAAGATTGTACATCAAGTAGTTTAAACATGGAAACAATTATTATTAAAGCCCTTAACCCCCCGTAACGCCCCTTGCGTTTCGAATTTCGGGAAATCCTTTCTTAGCTGATGTCTACTCTATCAAAGGAACATGTCTACCAAATTTCAAGTCTGTAGGTTGAATAGTTCTAGAGATTTCGTGATTAGTCAGTCAGTCAGTCAGTCAGTGAGTCGCTTTTCTCCTTTATATATATAGATTAGGGTTAGGCTTGAAAAAAATTCATCGTGGTTTAAAATTTTTTCAATCTCCTTGGTTTAAAAATTACATAGATTATAATACAGAATTAAGAACTAAAGCTGTAAATGACTTTCAAAAGGGGGGAGAGATTTTTACAAACTAATGAATAATAGCATATTTGGGAAAACGATGGAAAATGTAAGAAGAGTAGATATACGTTTATGCTCAACAGAAGAGCAAGCTCGAAAGTTAATAGCGAAACCAAATTTTATTCGTCGTACAATATTTTCTGAAAACTTAATGGCCGTTCATCTTAAAAAAACCCAAATCAAATTCTTGAAACCAATACAGGTAGAAATGGCGATTTTAGACTTATCAAAAGTCCTAATGTATTCTTTTCACTATGAGTACATGGAGCACCGTTACGACTCATAAGTAAGGCTCATGTATACAGACACCGATTCCTTTATATATGAAATAAAGACTGATGATTTTTATAGTGACATGAAAGACGATATTAACTTATATGACACTTCAGACTATGACAAAAATAACATTTTTAATTTACCTCTAGTTAACAAAAAAGTCATCGGGAAAATGAAAGATGAAAACAAAGGAAATGTTATGACGGAATATGTAGGATTAAAATCGAAAATGTATGCCTAGAAAACAAACCATAATATTGAAAAGCGGTTAAAAGGAATTAAAAAACAAACTTTAAAAAATAAAATAACATTTGAGGACTACGAAGTCTGTCTTTTTAATCAAAAAATATAATGACATGAGCTTAATTAGGTCCAAATTTCATGCAATACACTCCATAAAGCAAAACAAACTTGCTCTGTCATATAAAGATGATAAAAGGTTTCTTAATGGTGATGGCATTACTACTCTTGCCCATGGACATTGGTCGCTGACAAATTTAGAGCTATTCGATAAACAGTATGACATAAAATCCAGTGATGACACAATAATGTGATTTTTTGTAAATAAAAAATTGTAATATGAAACGGAATACACAATGCTGTTTTTGTAAATAAAGAATTTACTTTGTATCTTTACTGTACATGTGTAATCATTACGCTGAATTCAATTTTACAACCTGTTGTTGTCCAGAAATGTTATTAAGCGATTGTAATGCAAAACGTAGTACAGAATGATGTTTTTTTTTGTGTAAAAATAAACAATTTATACTTTGTATCTTTATTGTGTATGTGTAATCATTATACCGAATTAAAATTAACAATTTGTTATCAAAACAATGTATAATAAATATTTTTTATTTCTATTTAATTAAGAAAAAAATAATTACACTAAATGGTTATTGCAATGAATAGTTATACAATTTATAGTCTTTGGAAAAGGCAAAGAGTTTGATTTAAACACAAAAA
This sequence comes from Trichonephila clavata, assembly GCA_019973975.1. Classification (NCBI taxonomy): domain Eukaryota; kingdom Metazoa; phylum Arthropoda; class Arachnida; order Araneae; family Nephilidae; genus Trichonephila; species Trichonephila clavata. The sequence goes on from BMAO01033971.1 coordinate 30,962, forward strand.
CATAAATTTTTTATTACTTTTATACAAAATATATTTAAAATATCACTTATGGTTAACATACTAAGATAATTTGTTTGAAAGTCGTATACTGGTATTTATCTTTTAAAATGAAACTATTTCAATATAAATTAAACTAGAAAGCAGTATAAATAAAATTAACAATATAACCATATATATATAAAAAAAACCTATTTTTTTTTCAGATTTATAAAAATAAACTTTTTAAAGCCAAATCTTGTGGAAAACTTATACAAAATATTTATATAGTATTTTTTTTCTTACTTTTGTATTGAATGTATTTAAAATATCATTTACGCTTAAACATTCTGAGATAATTTTTTTAAATATACCCACACTTATTTTTAAAAAGAAAGTATCTCAACATAAATTATACTAACAAACAATATAAATAAAATTAACTCAAATTAAACATTTAAAAAATCATTTTATTCAGATCCTCATAATATTCAAAATAATCAGGTGGATATAACATTTCTCTTAAAATATTATCTAAGCAAAGATTTTCCAAAAATTCTTCAGTTACATAATTTATAAGTTCCAATAATAAAAAGTGCTCATTTTTTAAAAAAAGATTATTATGAAAAACATTCAAGAAAACGATTTAAAACATTCCACAGCCATCTTGTAGAATCAAGATCAGACAAGCTAAGACAAGTTAAATCGTAACCCGTTCTCACAGATTACGAGTACACTACATCACATTAGTTATCAAAACAATGCAAATATTTTTTTTATTTCATTTTAATAAAAGAAAATGATTTTAAAAAATGTTGCCATCTGCTTCGCTTGCAAAATTAAATTCATGAGATTATAAACCTAAATTTTCTTTAGGTCTGTATGCCTTCATAGGACAATGGTTAGCGTAACTGAAAAACTATTGTCTTATGGAGACATTTTGTCCTGAGGCTGCGAGTTTTAATCCAGATTTATTCTTTATTTGAGTGTTATTTTTTTCAACCATTTTTCAATCTAATAATTAGTGTATATTTTAATCAATAGGTGGCGCCATGAGCAATTTTAACATTCTTTACTTAAATTTTTTACACTTTTAAAAAACAACTCAACTTAACAGTAGGAGAAAATAACTCAACTCTGCCCCTCCTGCCCCGCCTTTTACAGCAGAATCGGCATTTCTTATCTACTGATATTGGGGGGTTGGATCTATCCACTAAAAAACTTATGTCAATCTAATTATTACAAAGCTATTTTATGCTTGCAGAAGGTCTAGTCAAGGCAGAATCTATTGTAGAAATTTAAAATCTCATGAACCTAAACCTATTAATATTCTTATCTCTTGTATTATTATTTCAATTTCTAAAGAAAATCATATTTCGAAACAATCAGATACCTTATTGAATTTTTCATTTCCAAAATATATTTATTCATAGCTGTTTTAGTATATAGTTTTATATTATAAAGAGATATAAACAGCATTTTCTTTCCCGCTTTTCATTACTTTTATTATTATTAAAGTTTTTTTAAAGTGATTATTAAAAAAAAAATTCTTTTTATATGAGTGAGTTAGTGAATAGTATAAGAAAATTCATTCTGCTCCTTCAAAAGCACGTGTAGAAAAAAAAATTCGGAATTAACCACTCATAACAAATGCAGAATTCTTAACAATCGAAACAGGGAAACATCAACATAGAAAATCGGAAAAAGGTGACTGTAATTTGATTTCTTAATGTTCAAACTTTTTCATTACATTTTTTTTTCAAACTTAAGTTTCAAACGAAACCCTTAGAACTATGACGGCCCCATTCGCGGAATATTTCTTTAAATAATATTTAAAGTAGATCAAGAAGTAATAGGTACTTTACAAAAAAAACATTTTTAAAAATCTGTATTGTTTATTAAAAATTAACATAATTTACTCACACATTAATAATATTAATTTGTGATATTTCCAAGTGTCACCTATACCATGCATTCAATTTAGTACTTGGGATATGCATTTTTCCCCCTACACAAGCTGTAGAAGTCTAACCCCATTGAAGTTCTATGCATTTTATATTATGATTTTATAATTCGTTTTTATATTTTTGCCACTTACGTTGAGAAACATTTTGCATTTAAATTCATTGTTCTGAATGTTTATATCTGTGTGAAAAACTCCTGTGTATTTTTTATGAATTTGCAACCTAAAATTTAAGAGCGGTTCCTGCTTAAATTTAGATTTACCATTGAATCTGTCGATAAGTTGTTCCCTCTCCTTCACTATGGGTCCCCACAATTGTATAAAGGTGTATTTTCGATTACAAAGCTATTGTACAAAACATTTCGCTGACGAGTGTAAAATTATTCCATAGGGATAGTAGACAAGAGAATATTATACTAGACGGTACATATAAAGAAAAAACGTTTTTAATATTTTCTTATATTACAATAAAAAATTAAAAAGCATTACAAAATTTTCAGTTTTTAGTGGGTGGGATGAGCATCAGAAACTTGTGGTTTCACACACTTCAAAGAAAATACGTGATTTCATTTTGCATGCACTTTTATAATTTTACTTTAACTTTTTTATTGTGACTCGTGGAACCCCAGGGTTCCTTGGAACACAGTTTGAAGACCACTGTCTTAAGCGGACCCAGTAGAAAATTGATCAATCAAGAGTTCATTAGAGATATTAAACATTTAATTTTATATATATATATATATATAAAGAAAAAACGTTTTTAATATTTTCTTATATTACAATAAAAATTTAAAAAGCATTACAAAATTTTCAGTTTTTAGTGGGTGGAATGAGCATCAGAAACATGTGGTTTCACAAACTTCACAGAAAAAACGTACATATATGAAAAGATTTTTTTCCCCTCCAAATATTCTTATTATTAAGAATTTTTTTTTCTATTTATAGAACATCATACACATATGAATATATTATCGAATATAACACCGCATTTAATTCCATCATATGTGATACCAAGGAATGCATGCATCGTTGAATTTTATTTTGTAGATAGAGTGCACAAATGAGAGAAATTTGCATAGCGCTGAAACAATGCTATATATCTTTAAACTTGTAAGGTATCAAAATTGATTTTTTTTTCATTTGTCGTGTAAATGTTCTTTATATACTTAATACACTTAAAACGGAATATAATATAATTTTTTTATACCCATCAAATAATTTTTATGAAGTTTGAGTTCCTTTTCTGTTTAATAATAGTTATTGTTTAATAATTATTGTCTGCTTAATAATTACTATCGTGTAGACAGATAAAGTCGAAACTTTTTTTTTACTATTATTAACAAGAAAAATAAAATTAAGATACACCTCGCTGTCTAAATTTTTTAATATTCCTATCTTCGTAAGAAATTAAAATCATTTTTTGCGATTTTAAGTGTTTCAAAAATCTTGCTAAATTTTTGCAAAAAAAATTCACAAAATGTTAAAAAACTTGGAGTATTAAATGTTTGCATCATTTTTTTAATCTCAAAATGTTGCTCTGATGTTGATAATTGTTGAATAAACTATAGTTTATTCCCATAAGATAGATTTAATTATAAATAATTGAATAGTATCCTGTTTTTCATGAAAAATTATTAAATATTTCTTACACTTAATAGTTAAAAGTTAAATAATACCGGAATAAAAAAAGTTTTATTATATAAATCAGTTAAAAAAATGTCAGATTCTTTTTTCAATTAATTTCGCTTTGAAAAATTTGTAACATGTGTTCTTCCACCAACATACTTTACGTTTATGATTTGTATACGGTCAGATTAAGTTATATCAACTGGTATGCTTGCAGATATTCTTCTAAACTGTACACAATGCTTCTTAAGAACTGATTCATGAGTTGTTACAGAATTTCACACAATGAAGCTTTAATAAAATCTTATTTGTCCCACGACTCGTCTCACGTTTTGCATGTTTTTGACTTGCCGGATTTTGGTGCTGCATCTCAATTGGTTAAGTAGTGCAACTTTTTCCCCTTTAGCTTGTCTTTTCTGTATATCGGGTAGTCATTTCTAGTGACTGATTAATAAAAGTTATTATTACTTGGTTGTAATCATATCGAGTATTGACTCAAATGACCCATGCTGCGTTTGGATTCCCATGTGAACTCAAACAAAGCGCGAGATCTTTACCTCGAATAACAAGAGGACGAGGCTGTCCGACAAATCTAAAGTTTAATATACACCAGAAAAATCTTTTATCTCGAAGGAATAAAAGTCATTTCATTTATTTTATTTATAAAAATTTATAAATATCAAAAGACGTTTGTAGCAAATAAAACGAGGAAAATAAATACTATTTTTTTTTAAATTAGTTCAAAAACTTTAAAAGTAGAAGAGACAAAATTTTATATCAGGGTTATTAAACTGAATATTTTTTAAAAGTGAGTTTCCATAGATTTTCTTTGATTTATTGAAAAGTGATTTTGGCTAAGTTGACTATAAACTCTTTTAAAACAGATATTTCTATGTTTTTATTTATTTATCAATTATTATGGTATTTTTAATTGAAATAATAAGGCAAAAATTATAAATTTTCTTGTTTCAGTCCCCTTGTTGGATACGAAACAAACTTCGCAGTTTATTCCTTTTTTCAATAATTTCCTAAATGCATTATCTGAAGTTGGCGAATTTAATATTATATGTTACATTAGAAGCCTCGGTGCCCCAGTAATTCAAACAACAAAGTTCGTACCAGAAAACTTACCCTATAAAAGTATTGAAATCATCTGCGTCAACCAATTTTCGCTGTGTAAAACAAAGGAACCTCTGCAAACTAAACTGAAATTACGCTAATGGAAATGTGGTGAGAGAGGTATATTAGTCATAAGATATTGTTTTTTTTTTTTCACTTGATTAAGTTCAAAGTTACAATGTCTTGGTTTTAGATCCAAGAAGATGATTTTTATTTATGTTAGCCATTCTTAGAAATTTTTCCTTTATTAATAAGAACAGAAATGGATATTTACCAGTAGTTTTTTCTAATGCTTGAAGAGGTCTCGAATGAAATTATTATGTGATATTTTCTCACACAGTTTGACTCGGAATTAAATAAATACGGTCTAATGGTTGAAATTCAAGAATATTGGTCATTAGTTAGTCCTTTTTTTCTTCAAAAATATTGTTACATTTTGAATAATCGATAGTAAAAATAGAATGGAATACTGTGTAATAAAATGTATACTGAAGATAACTCGAAGCAAAAAAGAAAGCGTTTTCCAGTCTTTCAATATTGTCGAAAAAATTCATGTCGGATTACTTTTGATGAAAGGGGGTTTGAGATCTAAAAATGATATTCATTTCAAAATTATGGCATTTATTCTAAAATTGAGGAATGAATTCCTTACACTGATTGTTCAGTGGAATCGCTGTAGTGCCAACAGGCTGTTCAAGGACTAGCTTTATTGTTGAGTATCTTGTGTTCATAAGTATAATTAGGTATTTAGATTATTATTTAAGTTGAAGTGTTCTCAAAGCTTAGATCGAATTTAGATAGCCATTACAAAGTCATAATAAAGTGTATATTTTAAGAAAGTGTCTCATCCCTTGTTGAACCCTCACTTTTAAGCCAGTGAGATTTCGCGACACTTTTAAGAATGAATGACATGAAAGATTTTAGGAGTGTAAGAGAAAATCTATATTTTACATTATAATTATATATATCTCTAGAAATGATCAACACAATAAATATAAAAAATTATTTTATGAGTACTAAAAAGTAAACTTTTAACTACCTAAAATTGGTAACACTCATATTGTGATAAAATGCGTAGTGTAAAACTCATAATTGAATATGCTTATTTCAAAGGTGCCTTTAAAATAACAAATGTTTCAAATTTCTCGATCATAATTATTCTAGTCACCAAAACTAATGTTCATTTATTTCTGTAACTATCACACAACTTTTAAGAAGCGCGCACTTTCTTGAAAATCAACAAACTTGGAACAAATGTGACCTACTATATTAATGAATGTTCAGCAAATAATTTTTGGTCAAAATAAAATCAGTGTAAAGAATTCATTCCTCAATTTTAAAATAAATGCCATGATTTTGAAATGAGTATCATTTTTCGACCTCAAACCCTCTTTCATCAAAATTAATCCGACATAAATTTTTTTGACAACATTGAAAGACTCGAAAACGCTTTCTTTTTTGCTTCGAGTTACCTTCAGTATATATTTTATTACACAGTATTCTATTCTATATTTACTATCGATTATTCAAAATGTAACAATATTTTTGAAGAAAAAAAGGACTATCTAATGACCAATATTCTTGAGTTTCAACCATTAGACCGTATTTAATTATTTCCAAGTTAAACTGTGTAGGAAAAATTTCACATAATAATTTTATTCGAGACCTCTTCAAGCATTAGAAAGAACTATTGGTAAATATCCATTTCTGTTCGTATTAATAAAGGAAAAATTTCTAAGAATGGCTAACATAAATAAAAATCATCTTGTTGGATCTCAATCCAAGACATTGTAACTTTGAACTGAATCAAGTGAAAAAAAAAACTATATGACTAATATAGCTCTCTCAGCACATTTCCATTAGAGTAACGGCAGTTTAGTTTGCAGAGGTTGATTTGTTTTACACAGTGAACTTTCGTTGACGCAGAGGATTTCAATAATTTTATAGGGTAAGTTTTCTGGTACGAAATTTGTTATTTTAATTACTGGGGGCACCGAGGCTTCTTATGTAATATTAAACTCGCCAACTTCAGATAATGCATTTAGGAAATTATTGAAAAATCGAATAAACTGCGAAGTTTGTTTAGTATCCAACAAGGGGACTGAAACAAGAAAATTTATAGTTTTTGCTTTATTATTTCAATTAAAAACAACATAATAATTGATAAATAAATAAAACCATTGAAATATCTGTTTTAAAAGAGTTTATAGTCAACTTAACAAAATCCAATTTTCAATAAATCAAAGAAAAACTATGGAAACTCACTTTTAAAAAATTTTCAGATTAATAACCCTGGTATAAAATTTTGTCTCTTCTACTTTTAAAGTTTATGAACTAATTTACAAAATTAGCATTTATTTTCCTCGCTTTATTTGCTACAAACGTCTTTTGATATTTATATATTTTTAGAAAAAATAAATGAAATGAATTTTATTCCTTCGAGATAAAAAATTATTCTTGTGTTTATTAAACTCTAGATTGGTCGGACGGCCTCGTCCTCTTGTAATTCGAGGTAAAGATCTCGTTCTTTGTTTGAGTTCACATTAGAATCCAAACGCAGCATGGGTCATTTGAGTCAATACTCGAAATGATTGTCGTAGTCTATCACTACCTCTAAGATTATTAACTCCCCTTCGTGTATTATCTAAATCTGAATGTGTTGAATTCATAATAAATCACTACTTATTTCATAAATCAATTTTATTTATTGACTTTTCTTAATTAAGAAATTACACAAATACTATTTGATTTTAAGAACGATATATCACAGTGGAGAATGAGAAGGATTCAATAATTATGAACGACGGAACCCTAACTGAATCCACGACGGATCGACGCGTATAATTATAGCTGCACACTTATACTTAATTTGGATAAATGAAACTGACCTGATACTTTTTATTATGGCAGGTTCTTCTAGTTGTTTCTTTAATAGTTGGATGGATTCCTTTAATGGCGACTTCAGTCTCAGCTGTCTCTCAGCTCTTTCCCAAACTAATTTTATCTACACTTTACAATAGACTTTACTCACGGCGACTACGTTTTCACTAGAAAAGCACTTTCTCAATTCATTCGTATCTCTTCATTTCATTTCCCCTTTTTATAATTCGCTAAACCCAAACTTATATAAAATATCTCATTTGCTTAAATCACGCTTTTGTCTCCCGGTGGAGATTGGTTGAAATAAATAAAATATTTAAAGAGTATATTTGAGAAGGTTAGTGAAACGCGTAAGCGCCCGTCACAACCCCCTCCGAGAAAAAAAGCGTGACTTATTGAAGGTCTAAACGACCTGAAAGAACTCGCGTAATTTACCTAACGCCTGAAAAACACTGAACCTGCATAAAATTTTATCTCTAACTCTAGAATGCCTGAAAATATTGAACTTGTAGAAAGTTTTAACTCACAAACTTTAGAATGCCTGAAAATACTGAACTTGCAGAAAGTTTTAACTCACGAACTTTAGAATGCCTGAAAACACTGAACTTGCAGAAAGTTTTAACTCACGAACTTTAGAATGCCTGAAAACACTGAACTTGCAGAAAATTTTAACTCACTAAGTTAGAAACTTTAATTAAACTAGCACACAGAAATAACTACTCAAAGGGGTACTCGACCCTAATTTATTGATCTTGTACATAATTTCCCTACAGTGCATCCCATTCGAGCGAAGATCAGGGGAAAACCTTTTAAGGAAAAAACCCTGATCATGCACTTTACTTAAGTGCTAATAAATATAAAAAAATTTTACAATAATATCTTCGTACGACATCAATCTTTCATCTCATCACTATGTTCAGGGACTGCTGCCCTGAAAGGAAACTTGGTCAATTATTTCTAAAACATGACATTAAATGCACAGAACTTTTATACAACTTCCTTATTGACATAAATAGGGCATACATTATATTATATATATATAGTCTCTTAACAAAATAACCTTTATCTGGTTTCATTTTCAAAAAATTCCCAATCAATCGCGCTGCGCTGCTAATGTTTTTGTTAGTATTCCTAATTACGCCGCTCCCCGAAACCAGACACTACTTATTCATCTTAATAATTACATACAAAAATATATACATTTTTTACATAGAATATATTACAACAAACAATACAAGTAATCTCACAATTAAAGCCTCGTCTTTAAAGTGTAGCAAAACAATTGCAATTCAACAAATGTTTTTCCACAATTTGGAAAAAAAATTAAATACAAAAGCTTTTTCAACCGATATGAAAATACATACAATGCAGTAACTTTTGTACGTTAATTTTACAAAAAAAATAGACTAGCCCACATGGAAAATACTCTGAACTGTCTGTCAGAGGAAAAATAAACAAATTAGAATTATACAACCTGGCTAGTCTTTAGATCCAATCTGCATAGGCTTTGTCTCCAACCATGGCCTCTGTACTGGATGACCTTTTCCTAGGGCTGTCCTCTCTGCGCTCCCACCTTCTGGGTCTCCTCTTCCATTGAGTCCGCTGAAGCTGATATGCTCCTGCTGAGGCGTTTCTTCCATTTGGTGAGATTTTGAATTTGGCTGCTGTCCACTCGACGTCGGCTCCGAAGGTTGTAAGGGCAGTTCTGCTCCTGCTGAATTGGTCTGGAACTACTACATTTGAATCTGTGGGATGGTCCTGGAATTGCTCCTTCCGATTTCCTCTGTTCTGGAATTGTTTCTTCAGAATTACTCTCTTCCACCTTTCTATACCGCTTTCTGGAGGGACGAGACGGCATTGACGAGGCCAACTTTCTCTTGTCCCGGGATACCTGGGCCTCCGGTCTCTTCTTCCTCTGTATGTTCTCAACCCAAGATTCGGGTCTTCATCTTTTTTCTCTCTCCGTCCAACGTGGTTTTCTCTTCCTAAAATTATACCCCCCCCCCCCGAAGAAACAGCAGATTCCGTTCGCACACGTTTTTTCCTTCTCACCTCCTCTCCATCGCGTCTATTCGTAACTATATCTTCCAAATTACCTGATTCTGATCCTCTACGACAATTCCCATTACTTTCTGATTGCATTAATCTCGGTTGCCTATCATCCGACCTGTCTGATGCTATTGTATTATGATCACTACTTCTCGCAATTTCCGATTCGGCAACACTGTCCTCTGATTCTCTTTGATGGTAAATTCTCACCTCATCCACATTAACAGTTATTCTTTTACCAAATTTTAATATTACTAAATTATTATTATTTTTTACACTCAAAAATTTATAGGGGCCCTCAAACTTTGGCATAAATTTACCCACTATTTTCTTACTTGCCGAACTCAACGGGTGAGTTTGAACTAACACTAGATCATCAACCTTCACATTAACTTCACGTCTTTTCTTATTATAATATTTCGCCCACTTCTCGTGCTGGCGCTTTGTATGTATCCTAGCCTCTTCAAATAACTTTTCTATATTTCCACAAACTAAGTCTGATCCATCAGTTACCATTACTAATTTTTGAAATGGAGTGATTAAATTTCGACCTAAAAATAATTCCGCCGGTGTTTTACCCGTTGTCTCATGTACTGCTGTCCTTAAAGCGTAACTAAACTCACGCAGAAATTGGTCCCAGTTAGTGTGATTATCCGCGACAAAACTCGAAATCATTTTTAAAAGAGTACGATTAACTCTTTCCGTTTGATTAGCTTGTGGACGATATACCACAGTTTTAACGTGTTTTATGTTCAACCTGCGACATACTTGCTCAAAAACTTCGGATATCATTTGGGGGCCATTATCACTTATTAATTTAACTGGAGCTCCATAACGCGAAATATAATTCTCAAAAAATGCATTAG